>JAJOZX010005075.1:330000-342852 GCA_023014485.1 Bathynomus jamesi | reverse complement strand
TGAAAAAGGTGTTCACCATCTCAATGTAACGCCCAGATGTTATGGTAACGGTAACCCATTTTGTTCGAAGAAAATAGGGACCGATGACGCCAAACTTTCCCACCGCGCACCAAACTGTAACCTTAGGGCCTATGCAGCGGTTTTTCATGGAGTTGTCGCGGATTTTCAGCAGCCCAATACCGACAGTTTTGATTGTTGATGGCCCCATTAAGGTGGAAATGGGCTTCATCACTCATTACCACCATCATGTTTTCATTCTGCTCATAAAGTGCAAGCATTTCCTGTACAAAATTCAGTCGTTGGGGGCAATCGTTTACATTCAATTCCTGCACCATCGCTAACTTGTATGGGTTGAAAATGTAATTCTTCATGCAAATCCGTCTAACAGTACGATTGCTGATTCCGAGTGCAGCTGAATGTCTCCGAGCAGAGCGGCCTGGGCTTTGCAACATCGCTTGTCTGACCCTTTCAACATTCTCTGGAGTACGCACAGTGCGTTGCGGCCCCTTCGGTTTTGTTTTCATTATTGAGCCTCCTGTTCGAAGATTGTTAACCCAACGTAAGATTGTGTCACGAGCGGGAACAGTCATATTTCGATGAATGTTGAATCTGCGGCGAAACGCACGCTGAACTGCTGTCACTGACTCGCCACTCCTAACAAAATGATCATACGCGAACATGCGGTGTTCTAACGTCCACTGCTCCATGATGGCACCTGAAAGATAAAGGTGAGTGTTAGTTAAAGTTAAATGCTATGAACCCAGGAATGGATTGCTACCTACCGCACGCCCCTCCCATTCCTAATGGCCGATTACTAGCTATTCAAAAAACACTTGATTCCCGTGCCCCACCCTGTACATAAGTACAATTTTGAGTACATGACTGAGTACGTATTAATTTTGGTTCATTACAATTACGATTACAATTATGGATTACAATTACCAATTAATTCATATTCACTCATTGTTTAATTACACTTCTATTAAAGTACATTCTTACATTATAAATTAAATCATTACATTTAATTACAGTTTCACTGAAGTACATTACAAGTTATTGTTAATTACAGTTAATTACAATTAAACAGTTACTACAACTTTGTTTTGTTTTTACAGTGTTTCCTATTAATAGACAATTAAGATGTTTAAATATAATACAACGTACATGGCACTTACGAGATAATTTATTTACGAAATAATATGCTATAATATGTTATGAATTTGAAATCAGAGCGAACGGAGGTATTTTATCTTGGAGGCGCTCGATTCTGTCGTCGTGAGTGGAATTTTATAACTTCTTAACTCAGCATTTTTGAGTTCAACTCGGGAGGTCATATAATTAAAAATAAAAATGAAAAAAATAATACGAGAACGTTTTTTCGCGTTCTCGAACGAACTGCGAAAGTTTTGCATTTCATGATTGACACGAGTAAACATAGACTGATAAGTTGATAGGGCATAAGTAGACAATAGGTAGATGAATGAATAAGTAATAAAATTAATAAAGGATAGCGGTCAAGAAAGAACATGAATGTAAGAATGAGTATTGTTGAATAATAATGTTTATACTCATAACATATATATAATGACTTCTATAGAGTGTTTCGTCCTTAGCATGATGTTAAAGAATTTTCATACATTGGATACTAGATATATGATGAAGGGAAAATGTGACGTCCAATGTTCCCTCTAAGGTGTGCGCGTGGGGTGCATTTGAGTTGGGTTCACGTCCCGCATCCCGGTAACACAATTATGGTTTCTAATTGTGGCTGAAACTCAACAAAATATAACGAATTTATTTGCAGACGAATTCACTAATTGATTTCTATATTAGTTAGATTGATATTATTTTATATGTTCAGAGAAAAGTACAGCAATTATTGTACAATTAATCAATTATACTACATTATAGCTACAGCTCTCTCTATATAATAACTTATTATATACGTTAAACACAACAAATCTCGAATATATCCTAAAAAATAACGAAAATGTAGACATCCGCATCCGCATCCACATCCGCGGATGTTAAAATCAAACATCCTCATCCGCATCCGCATCCGCGGATGTGAAAAAATGACATCCGCTACATCACTAATATATATATATATATATATATATATATATATATATATATATGTATATATATATATATATGTATATATATATATATATGTATATATATATATATGTATGTATATATATATATATATATATATATATATATATATATATATGTATGTATATATATATGTATATATATATTGACATATATATATATAATATATATATACATGTATATATATATTATATATACACACACATGTGTATATATATATATATATATATATATATGTAAAAATGAACCATAAATAATTCCCATATTCCTATATTATCTTATCCTTCATGTAATTCTTGTATTCATTTATATAGTCTCTGTATCCATTGTAAGAAAAAGTATCCATTTTAAAAATTCATGTGTTATATGGTTCATGTATAATCTTATATATTAACTTTATATAATGCCTATACCTATGTATGTACGTGTGTGTATTCATTTTTACATAAGGACCAAAATCGCCCAACGCGAGTTTGGATAAAATATTTGATTCACTTTCTACTTTGCTAAATAATTGGTGACCTGTTGTTTTTTAAAATCTCATAATCATTTTTTTAGATTTCGCTTAATAAGGAATCCTGTTAAGCTTTGCAATGTTCACATTTTGTATACACTCTCTTTCGTTATAAACAATGAGATCATGTCTTGCCTAAGCATTAAAATTGTACATCTTAAACCTTAAAATTTCACTCATATGCATATTTTAGTGTAAAGATGCATAGTCCGATTTCCACTTTTAGTTAACTTGGCAGATCATGATAACATCAGATCTGAAAAGTCGCGGTTTAAGATAAAAATATGGTTTCGTCTTCAAATATTTTGTTTACTCGTTCAAGCCTTACCACAGCTAAAAATTTACTTATTTTCAAATATTGTGCAAAAATAATACAGCCTTCTTAGCATTTAATAATAATAATGTTAGCAGTTTTTGGGTATATAAACCCATTCAAATTCATCCATTGTCATTCAGAAGCTAATTCAGAGGCTGAGCACTACCTGTATTTTTAGCAGTAAATTTACAGTGAAGAAACTTTTTATTGTCCCCTTCGAGCCTTGCTCTCTTCAGAAAAACTTAGAAAACTTTCCGGATACGCTATAAGAAGAATCCGGAACCTTCAGCATTTAGATTGCAAATCTACCAGAGTCCTCCGAGCCACTATAGAAGAACTCGGAGAGTAACATAGAAGAAAAACCGCTTCAAGTGTGTCAATCCGAACCACCCCAGGGCCATAGACGGAGGGGTTAACAACTGGCGACCCTTTAACCAGGATCTTCACGACTCCAGGATTCTTCCAGTCCTCCAGACCCTTTAACCAGGATCTCCACGACTCCAGGATTCTTCCAGTCCTCCAGACCCTTTAACCAGGATCTTCACGACTCCAGGATTCTTCCAGTCTTCCAGACCCTGGAACCAGAACCAACACCCAGTTGACCGGCGTGTCACGACTTCGAGTTCGTCACATCCACCCGTGAACCGGTGCGTTACGACTCCAAGTTCTTCACGCCTACTTTTCATCTAGGAACAAGTGGCCAGCCAGACACGTCTTCAGGACACACCTCAAAAGGATTTCGCCATAGGAATCTTGTTAAGTAAAACTTTTTTTAAAATAATTTCTAAACATTTGAAAAGTCATTATTATTAACAATTAATATTTAGTATTGAGCCAGAATTAACAAAAAACACAGTGAACACTACAGACACCAGTGATACACTTTTTATTGAAAACAGTATTGTCACAGTTATTTTCACAGTTATTTTTACTATTCTAGTTAGTATATATAATTTTATTTAATGTACCAAACATAGTATTACCATACCATCACGTACATTTGAGTGAAATTTTGTTTACATTTTTATTTTTGTTTGCAATCTTTTCAAATTTTCCCCGAGTTAGGCAAATTGTTGTGCATTTTTTTTTTAGATAGTGTAGTTAGGAAAACCCCTTAAGTGATCATTCCATGAATTAAGATCGGTCAAGCAGACCTAATTAGAACATTAATAAGTACCTTCACATATGAGCGATTCAGACGGTGCGCTTTCTGACATCGAAGAATTACCTACACCCATTTTTCCACCTACCCCGCGCCCTTCAAACATATTCCCAAACACACAAGTCAGTATGTCTCAGTCTCAAACCCCCGCCCCAGCATATATTAACTTAGGCAGATTAGTAAATCTTCCTCATACTGTTTTAATTTTTAAGGGGACCATAGATAATCGTTTTGTTGAACCGCGCGTAAGACCTTGGGTTGAGTCTTTAGAGCAACATTTCTTACGCGAGAATATTACCGATGATGATATAAAAATCAGAGAAGCAAAAAGATTTATTGACCCTAAAGAGGGAAATGCCCATGACACAGTCACTTACGTCCCATCAATTAGCGAAGCTATAACATGGGACGATTTTAAACAAAACCTATTAGAATTTTTTAAAGAAATAACCCTTGCACAACCCTTAGCCACATTAGAAGCAGTCTTCCAAGCTAAATGGAAGAAAGAGGAACACGAGGATTTAAACAATTTTATTACACGTACACACAAACTTGTAGGAGAAGCCCTCCGGGCCGCAGAAAATGCATGTGGCATAACTTTTACTTCGAAACAAAGAAATCTAATAGTAGCCACAACCATTTACCAAAACTACCCGGAGCGCCTAAAAAAAAGTTTCAGGAGTTTTTAAATGTTGACAAACCTGTCAGTGTAGCCATAAACAAAACACGGGAACATCACCCCGATTTAGCAAACCAAACTACCGAAAGGGTAGAGAAACCCCTGTACAGTATATTCAGCAGCAGCCACAACACCAATACCAACAGCAACAACAACAACAATATAAACCAAGGCAAATACAGGGAACACCCCAGAAACAAGCCCCCCAAACCCAGAATACACGCCCTCCTCCACAGTGTTTTAACTGTGATAGTTTCGGGCATATGATAAGTCAATGTAATTACCCCTCGTATTGCTCCCACTGTCACGAACATGGTCATCGCCGTGGCGATCGCCAAAAGTGTGCTGATAAAGCCCCTGCAGGGTATAGACCCCACTTTCAGAAACCAAACCAACCACGTCCCCAAAACGTATCCCAAAAGTCAACCAATCCCCAGAAACCAGTCCATTCCCAGCCTCAGTCGAACTACCAACCCAATAATCACGACCACAGGGTCACCCACACTCTTACCCCATGTATAAACCCCAATACAACCAGCAAGGTCAACTAGTTCGGTACGTAGAAGTACCCGGGGAGGAATCATTTTCCCCAGAGAACAGTTTTCAAGAACACCCTTCAGCGTATGATATCCCGTAGAATATGATCCAGGTCCTCCCATAGAAGACCATGTGAGCCCTTTTTTAGACCCTACATTGGAGGCAGCAGTTCAACCTCCTCCCTCCTAAATTACAGTAGTAAGCCCAGATACGCACACAAACTCCCCATCAGGATAATAGGTGCGGACCTCTTAGATTTAATAATAAATTGTAGTACGGATAACCAAGATTTAACTGCTCTCCTAGATACAGGAGCACACGCGACGTTAATTAAGAAACAATGCGTAGATGAATTACTAGAGAGTACAAATTATAAATATGAACTTAAGGCACCATCCTGCCAACTTAGAGGAGTTACGGGCACACCCATACCCACATACGGAGAAATTGAGTTATATTTAGAAATTGGAAACGCGGTATACCCCGCGAAATGTTGTATAGTGGACACAGTCGCCACCTTTCAGACAGACATCCTACTAGGGATGGATTTTTTTAACCGGAATCAATGGGAGATTTACCCAGCCGGAAAGTTAGTAAAGTGTCGAAATAGGACACACCATCTCCGCGAGGATGACAGACAACTTAATGCTAATAGACTTAGCTCAGTTCAGATTTCCGAAAGAAATAGGAAACCCCCTCTACTTGATAGCAGATCAAGTCGGCCGGTTGCATCCAGAGGGACAACCGCTCCAGAAATCAGACCCCAGGGTAATCAGTTCCAGTTGTTGAATCCAGTTGGATCAACCCAGGCAGTTTCCAGACAGTCAGTTTCCAGTCAGTCAGTTTCCAGTCAGTCAGTTTCCAGTCAGTCAGTTTCCAGTCAGTCAGTTTCCAGTCAGCCAGTTTCCAGTCAGCCAGTTCCAGTCAGCCAGTTTCCAGTCAGTCAGTTTCCAGTCAGCCAGCTTCAGTTCAGCCAATAAGGCAAATTTTAGTCGCCGAACCAGAATCAGATTCACAATTTTTCATATGCCCTACCGAGCATATAACAGTAGCACCTTATGAGAAGATTTGTTTCCTAGCAAAAGTAGTTAACAGTCAAGGAAAATTATTAGAGTCAGAGCGTACTCTGATTACAGAGAAAAGTAATTTCAAAAGAGATGTTCTTATTGCCCAAGTCCTTAGTCAGAGTCAGAATTCAGCTATCCCTGTTGTTTGTTTAAACAAAGGAGAAAGTCTATAGAATTAACTTCAAATCAGAAAATAGGAACTGTTTCCACAGTAGAAATAGATTCAGATTTCCCCATCAGTACGATAAATCGTGTTTCCAGTTCCTTAGAATTAAAGCCTTCAATATTAAAAGAAGAATATAAGAAATGTCTGAAGCACTCCCTTCAGGAGTCACCAGCTTTACAGGATCCCAAACTAATGGAATCACTTCTCGATTTCCTGATAAGAAATAAAGATGTGATTGCCCTAACCGGAGATCCTCTGGGCCGAACTAATTTGGTCCCTTTTGAAATCAAGTTGGAACCCAATTCCAAACCCATTTTCATTCCTCCCTATCGGGTTCCACATTCTCAGTTAGTCACTATTGAGGAACACATCAAGGACATGTTGGAGCAGGATGTCATTCAGCCTTCAGCTAGTCCCTGGTCCGCTCCTATGATTCTCGTCTCCAAAAAGGACGGAACATCTCGCCCTTGTATAGATTTTAGACGCCTGAATAACATTACCATCCCAGACCGTTTCCCGATTCCAAACATGCAGGAAACAATTCTGAACGTAGGGAAAGCGAACTTTTTTTCATCCCTCGATTTAGCATCAGGTTATTGGCAAATGGAGGTCAGTCCCGAATCTCGGGCAGACTGCTTTCTCCACTAACCGAGGCCATTACGAATTCCAGGTTTTACCTTTCGGAGTCCGAAATGGGCCTGCTAATTTCTCTAGGTTGATGAATATAGTCCTTTCCGACCTATTAGGTGTCGAAGCTCTCGTGTATCTTGACGATATTATCGTCTATAGTTCGGACATAAAAACACACTTTCAACGCCTTCATAATGTGCTATCACACTTGAGAAAAGCACACCTTAAACTGAAGCTTGCAAAGTGCAATTTTTTACAAGAATCCCTGGTATACCTAGGATTCCTACTCTCGTCCACAGGAATTAAACCTGATCCAGCCAAACTCGAAGCCCTGGAAAGGTACCCTGTACCCAAGACCATCGACGACGCCCGTGCATTTATTGGTTTTGTCGGATTCTATCGGAACTTTATCCCCCAATTTTCGAATATTGCTAAACCCATTACTAATTTGTTCCAGAAAAATTCGAAATTTAACTGGGAATCCGATCACCAACATGCCTTTGAAACTTTAATTAATAAACTAACCTGTCATCCCATTTTACAATATCCTGATTACACAAGACCCTTCATCATAGCCACAGATGCTTCCTCCTATGGACTAGGAGCCGTCCTGTTACAGGACGTAGACGGTGTGGAATTACCCATTGCTTATGCCAGTCAACTTCTCTCTGCACCTCAACGGAATTATTCCACTACGGACCGAGAGGCCCTAGCGGTATATTGGGCTTTGAAAAAATTCCGAAATATCGTCTATGGCTACGATGTAACCATCAAGACTGATCATAAGCCACTCACGTACCTCTTCAAGGACAAGCTACTTGAAGGACGATTGAGTAGATGGGCTCTGTTGATTCAGGATTTTGCAGCGAAAATCGTATACAAACCGGGAAAACTGCAAGTTATTCCAGACGGATTGTCGAGACTCAAGCCCGACGCCCGAGTGAATAAAATAGGACTTCTTCCTGTGTTCGACTACGAGTGTCTGCAATACTCCCAACAACAGGACCAACACACCCAAACCTTCGGGCGCGCCTGGAACAAAAGGAACCATCGAAGGTAAAAGAACAGTACAACCTCAAAGATGGGCTCGTACATTTCAGGAACGAAGATGGAAACGACCTCGTGGAGATACCAAAGGATCTCGTTGATATAGCCATTGGACTTTGTCACGACTCACCTTTTTATGGACACATGGGGCCGGATCGCACCATCAAAAGTCTTTTGGAGCGATACCATTTTCCCGAGATGAACAGAACGGTACATGAATACATCGCCGAATGTCCGTCGTGTTTAAAGCATAAGGGCAACGTACCATCCACCGCTCCAATGCATAAATATCCAGTATGCCAGAGGCCCTGGCAAAGAACTGGAATGGATATACTGGGACCATTTCCCAAAACATCAAAGGGAAATCAGTACATCATTGTGTTTACGGACCAGAGCTGGGCATTTGCGGCATATTTTGCGGTACTGCGGTACTTGCGGTACCACCGCACTACCACCCCGGGCCCCCATAACGCAGTACCGCAAAGGATCGCTGAAAGTACCGCAGTACCGCTACCGCATTCAAATTTCCGCGTACCGGTTTCGTACCGGTTTGGTAGTGCAGCAGTACCGCAGTACCGCAATATGCCGCAAGTGCCCAGCTCTGTTACGGACCACTTCTCGCGTTACAGCGAAGTAGCCGCCATTCCAGATCAGACCTCGGAAACTGTGGCAAGAGCCCTAGTGGAACGCGTCATCCAAAACCATATCACTCCTTCCATCCTAATCTCGGATAACGCCCGTAGTTTCACTTCCAAACTGTTCGAGTCACTTTGTAACATGTGTAGAATTAAAAATACACACATTGTGGCATACCACCGCAGGCAAACGGCTTAGTGGAAAGACACAATCGAAAGATCTTGGAAGCCCTGCGCCACGTTGTCGATGCATCCTCCCGTACATGGGATGATTCCCTTCCCATGGTACAAACGCCATCAACAATGGCTATAATGTGTCCATCGGGGGACACCCTCATTTCGTTCTATATCACTACGACAAGCGTCTACCTTTTGATTTGCCGACCAAACCGACCCGGCAGTCCTAACATCTTCCGAAATGGCAGAAGCAAATCAGCAACTAGCTGAACGATCTTTCAAGATTTTGACATAATCCGCTATGCCCTCGACCAACGAAACCAACAGATGGAGCAAGAACAACATAGGCGTCATCCCGTCAACGGACTATCTCGTTGGTATGCGATGTTATCTGAAGAGCGTGAAACCGCCAGGGGCTCATCGAAAATTATACCCGAAATGGGATGGCCCATATAGGATTATGAAAGACCTCGGAAAAAATCGTTATGAAATCCTCGACCTCCGGGATCATTCCAACTAAAGATCATTCACGCTGACATTTGAAGATAGCTTTCCGAGCAACACCTTCCCAAAAACAGCTGCCAGGCGTTCGAGCCGCCTATCCTTCAAAAGGTCAAGATATTAACAAATCGGGCAGGGATAAAAAAACTGAAGTAGTCACCGCGGGAACCGCTACCCATGACGAAGATTGGTACCTCGTAATACCACCATTACTCGAGGCAATCTCTGAACAAGAGGAGGCCCCAGAGCCAAGCGTCCATCGGACCCAAACCCTGGAGAAACCCCTTCGAGAGAATCACTCAGTGGAACTCCACCATCTCCTCCAACTCCACCATCTCCTCTGTCACCACCCTCGCCGATTGATGATCGACGCACGGACCCGACATACCGCCCGCAAATGCATCACCCACGTGAACTAGAACTTTCACATAAGAAAACGAACCCGCTCAGAATCCGAGCTCAACGGTCGACCCCCATTGCCACCAAAACGAGGCCGACCCCTTCGCCCACCAACACAAGTATCCACACAAGTATCCACACAACTACCCCCAGCTCCGTATAACTTAAGGCGTAGAAAATGAATAAAATTGTCCCCCTTATAATTTTCCAAATTATTTACTCTTGTAGACCTAGCATTAAAATTTCTACCGGAGTTGTTATAGAAAAAACTTGCAGAAGGAAAATTTTTGAAAGGGCATGCAGACCTTTATATAAATTTGCAACCCCCTGCTAGAATTAAAATCAATCTCCTTCAGATACAAACCAATTAGAAACGTTTGAAAGTAAAGTCTAAAAATTCTTTCCAAGGAAAAGATCAGATAGTAGCGTTCTGTTAGAAATACCCACGAAAATATTCAAACTACAGCACGCGCCCTATCAGAAACATTAGCCTTACCATGGATACAAACTGAAACCAAAAATTCCGAAAAACTTTAACCAAAGAAGTAAAAGGGGACTGATAGATATAGGAGTGAAACTGTTCAAAGGTTTATTCGGATTAGCAACCGAAGAAGATATTAAAAGAGTTGAACTTAAATTGAATCTCTTCGCTCGGAATCGACAATATATGGACACATGTTAGAACAGACTATTAGGTCATTACACGAAAACAATCGCTTCCTTCACTCCCTTTCGGACAGATTCACATACCTTGACCATGTTAGCTCAATACAAAGAACACAAACGATATCTAGAATTAATAGAATAATGAACATACAAGTAACCCTAATCGATAAATACTACAACGAATAACTACGATTCATCAAGGTTTTGCGTGCAACCCACTAGCCCATGGAAAAATCACTCTTTCCACCCTAATACCATGGGAAATACTCCAGTCCTTGATTTACACCGCCCTCACAATTAAATTATCACCCATATTCCCACTCAACACACTAATTACCCTCAATTTCTAGAATACACCTGGACTGTACATGGACCACGCCCCTACACATACCTCATAATTATACCATTTTTCGATTTCCTCACTTATGACGTATATAGATTTCACCCTTTCCCAACACCCTACCAAAATAACTCTAATGTCTATCGATTGTATTTACCCACCTTACCACCTTACCTTTTCCTCACCAAAGATCTATCAGCTTATTCTATGATGTCAGATAGCGACGTCCGGCATTGCCGATTCCCGCAACCAAATAAACAACTCATCTGCCCTCCACTCAAACCAGTTATTCTTCCCACTACTAGGTCTTGCTTTGTCGATTAATTCGTGACCGGCATGCCCCCGTATGTTCATTTAAAAAATTTTCATTCCCCTAAAACCATCCAACTACGAATTGGACCAGACATCTGGTTTCCTTCGCGAACAGGACTGCCGCTACCCTCGAGTGTCCATCAATTATTCCCTCATTACAATCCCTATGATTATTCGGCTACCAATTGGGTGCTCCTTGCGTTCAAAAGCCCTCCAAATATACAACCGTCTAAGGTTACCCTTAATAACTCATACCCATTTCCGTCGCAAATTAAATTTAAACCCGTCATAGAGATCTTAAATCTCTCCATAAAACCTGTAACCATCCTACCCGAACTGCATGCCCCTGAATGGAATGATCATTGAGCCGGTTAAACTTTCGGATGATAACCAAAACAACCTCTTACAAATACTACAAACCGGTAACCATTTTCTCAACATCTGCCGTTAGTATCATTATTGTGTGTGCTATTATCCTCGGTGTATTTGTGATGAAAAGATCATTCTGGGAACAAAGAAAACCCAGTGACACGGAACATGAAACTATTTATGCACGACCAAGAGTGCGTACACAGACCACGTGAACTAGACTTAAACCACCGACTTATGTTGTATATATAAATCTGTATTATAAAACCAATAGTTATCATCTAGTTAGCCTTAGTTAGGATGTTACGTTTTATATTAATATCATTCTAGAGGGAAGAGCCTGTAAAAATGAACCATAAATAATTCCCATATTCCTATATTATCTTATCCTTCATGTAATTCTTGTATTCATTTATATAGTCTCTGTATCCATTGTAAGAAAAATTATCCATTTTAAAAAATTCATGTGTTATATGGTTCATGTATAATCTTATATATTTAACTTTATATAATGCCTATACTCCTATGTATGTACGTGTGTGTATTCATTTTTACATAAGGACCAAAATCGCCCAACGCGAGTTTGGATAAAATATTTGATTCACTTTCAACTTGCTAAATAATTGGTGACCTGTTGTTTTTTAAAATCTCATAATCATTTTTTTAGATTTCGCTTAATAAGGAATCCTGTTAAGCTTTGCAATGTTCACATTTTGTATACACTCTTTCGTTATAAACAATGAGATCATGTCTTGCCTAAGCATTAAAATTGTACATCTTAAACCTTAAAAATTTCACTCATATGCATATTTTAGTGTAAAGATGCATAGTCCGATTTCCACTTTTAGTTAACTTGGCAGATCATGATAACATCAGATCTGAAAAGTCGCGGTTTAAGATAAAAATATGGTTTCGTCTTCAAATATTTTGTTTACTCGTTCAAGCCTTACCACAGCTAATAAATTTACTTATTTTCAAATATTGTGCAAAAATAATACAGCCTTCTTAGCATTTAATAATAATAATGTTAGCAGTTTTTGGGTATATAAACCCATTCAAATTCATCCATTGTCATTCAGAAGCTAATTCAGAGGCTGAGCACTACCTGTATCTTTTAGCAGTAAATTTACAGTGAAGAAACTTTTTATTGTCCCCTTCGAGCCTTGCTCTCTTCAGAAAAACTTAGAAAACGTTCCGGATACGCTATAAGAAGAATC
>JAJOZX010005075.1:290000-322500 GCA_023014485.1 Bathynomus jamesi | reverse complement strand
CTCTCTCTCGTCTTGCGCGGAATATCTCCTATACAAGCGTCGTTCTTTACGTTATTCATACTGCGTGTTCTTTGCAGTTGAATGTATATAATGTTACGGCATGCGGAAGGTGCCCCCTTGGGGCATTGGTTTCTGCGAGTATGTAGAAGAATTACGGCATTTGGAAGAGTGAGGCCCATGGTGTAATGGTATCGCATCTGACAGCAATCGGAAGATCCCGGGTTCGATTCCCGGATGGTTACCTCATTTTTTTTCATTTGTTTCGTTCTCTCTCTCTCGTCTTGCGCGGAATATCTCCTATACAAGCGTCGTTCTTTACGTATTTATACTGCGTGTTCTTTGCAGTTGAATGTATATAATGTTACGGCATGCGGGATGTGCCCCCTTCGGGCATTGGTTTCTGCGAGTATGTAGAAGAATTACGGCATTTGGAAGAGTGATGCCCATGGTGTAATGGTATCGCATCTGACCGGCAATCGGAAGATCCCGGGTTCGATTCCCGGGTGGTTACCTCATTTTTTCATTTGTTTCGTTGTCTCTCTCTCGTCTTGCGCGGAATATCTCCTATACAAGCGTCGTTCTTTACGATATATATATATATATATATATATATATATATATATATATATATATATACATAATATATGTATATATATATATATAATCATGCGGGTTGCTTCTACAGAGCTTCAATTTAATATTTAGGAGAAATCCAATGACAAGGAGAAATGTAAATGCCATGAAAAGTCTTCTTTAATGCGCAACGTTTCGAGCAAATACGCTCATCTTCAGGCTGTATGATAACAATGTGAAATTAAAATCAATAATTGAATGAAAAACCAGACAAAGAAATTTCTATAACCTATTCATAAAGGCAAACTTTAAAAGACTGAAAAAAGAGGGTTAAATTCTAAGTTATACAGATTTACATTTAAAATTAAGAAGCTATTTTTAAATACATATAGTAAATGTGAAATTAATACACTGGAAAAATTAACAATAGTACACTGGAATAATGAAACTAACTAACCTTTCACTGCAATTTCCGAGGCTAGAATGATTTAAGCACAAAACGGGAAAACATAAGATAAGATAAGATAAGATAAGATAAGATAAGATGGTGAGGGCGATTGGGGAAGGGGAGATTATAAGGAATTGGGGAAGGAGGAGGGATTATAAAAAGTTTAAAGGGACGGCTGATGAGTCAACATTTAACGTCGGGGTCAAAGTTTTAATATAAAGCGATTCCAGAATTCTAAGTGAGTTGGGACAAGTATTACAACCAAGAATTTTAAAATTTTCTAAAGTGACATCAGTTTTACATTTGATACTGTGTTCTCGAATGCTAGAAACTTCTTTAGTTTTTAAAATTTTACCTGTTCGGCCACTTATAATCCCTCCTCCTTCCCCAATTCCTTATAATCCCCCCTTCCCAAATCGCCCTCACCATCTTATCTTATCTTATCTTATCTTATCTTATCTTATGTTTTCCCGTTTTGTGCTTAAATCAGTCTAGCCTCGGAAATTGCAGTGAAAGGTTAGTTAGTTTCATTATTCCAGTGTACTATTGTTAATTTTTCCAGTGTATTAATTTCACATTTACTATATGTATTTAAAAATAGCTTCTTAATTTTAAATGTAAATCTGTATAACTTAGAATTTAACCCTCTTTTTTCAGTCTTTTAAAGTTTGCCTTTATGAATAGGTTTAGAAATTTTCTTTGTCTGGTTTTTCATTCAATTATTGATTTTAATTTCACATTGTTATCATACAGCCTGAAGATGAGCGTATTTGCTCGAAACGTTGCGCATTAAAGAAGACTTTTCATGGCATTTACATTTCTCCTTGTCATTGGATTTCTCCTAAATATGTATATATATATATATATATATATATAATATATATATAATATATATATATATATATGCATAATATATATATATATATATATATATAATATATATATATATATATTATATATATATATATATATATGTATTAATATATATATATATATATATATGTATATGTATATAATGTTATAATGTTATAATGTTTCAGACCAACAAAGACCCTAGGATCCACTCATGGCTGGTCTACCTAACTGTGTTCGTAATCGTGTTATGCGGATGCCCTCCGTGGTGGCGGAGGGGACCTACAATTTTACGTGGGTTCCGAACCACAAGAACATAAGTAATTTATGTAAAAACTGCCGGTAATTTGGCAACGACCAATTTTTACGAAACTAAATAATTATCAATTTAAAACTAATTAATTATCGATTTAAAACTAAAGATAGAATCTCTGGATCCAGAGGATCAAGTCATAATAGACTACTATCCACAAATGTTACACTCTATATCTACTTATAACGGACATGCATATATCAGATCCAAAGAATCCAGTCAATTTCATTACGGTATCCATCAAGTCACGGTCCATATCGATTGCGGACCAAGTCAAAATTTACAACCATATACATTACAATATATACACTTACGAGGAAAAGTGTAGGTGTGGCTGTAAAGACTGTACAGTAATGTAGAAATGTGTGTGCACCCATTTGGGTCTCCCATTTAAAGGTGTTTGTGGGGCAAGTGAAGATCATGAGTTTTTCAATACCTCACAGTACTATGGGGGGCACCGCTCGGCAGAGGAATCTCTTTAAATGGGGTGTGTAAGGACAGAGAGTATCCCCTAACCCAAGACGCTGCCTCCTCCCTATATCCCACAACACTTGTGTTGAGCTGTGGGATCTATCCCACAAAGCCTTAATTTTACTACCTTAAACTATACCCTTTCTATCAACATGCCGTCTAATCGATTTTTAAACATGTTTATAGACGTGCTACTAATTACTTCTACCGGCAAACTATTCCAGCTATTTACTATTCTATGCGTAAAAAAGTTTTTCGCAACTGCTGTCTCGAACCTTCTACTTGTCAACTTACACCCGTTATTTCTAGTCCTATTATATTGAGATATTTCGAAAAAGCTATCTCTATCTACGTTATCAACCCATTCATAATTTTGAAAACCTGGATTAGATCACCCCTTAACCTCCTAGTCTCGAGTAGTCAATTTTAACTCCTTAAGCCTATCCTCGTACGACTTTGACCTAAGACGGAATCATCTTAGTTGCTCGTCTTTGAACTCTTTCGATTTTGTCTATATCTTTGCGCATATGCGGATTCCAAAATTGGACCGCGTACTCCAAATGGGGTCTAACTAATGATTTATAAAGAGGAACTATAATATCGCGCGATTTGTACTCAAAATTTCGAGCTATAAAACCTAACACTTTGTTCGCCTTATTGACCGCTGCTGTACTTTGTTTCGCTACTTTTAAATCACCAGTGACTATAACTCCTAAATCTTTTTCCTGCTCTACGCTTGTTAAATCTTTCCCTGACATACTATACGCAAAATTACCGTTACGCGAACCTATATGCATAATTTTGCACTTATCTCATTTGCCATGTGACTGACCAATCAACGATTTTATTCAGATCTTCCTGAATTTTACCTCTATCTTCGTCATTAATCGCCCTACCACCCAGCTTCGTGTCATCCGCAAACTTTGAAACTGTACTGACTAGGCCGACATCTAAATCGTTAATATATATAAGAAAAAGCAAGGGGCCCAATACAGAACCCTGAGGAACGCCACTCGCTACATTAGCCCAACACGACTCCGCTCCATCAACGACCACCCTCTGTTTCCTGCCTCGCAACCACTCTTCTAGCCAATTTATTACTACACCCCTGATTCCATGAGCCTTAGTTTTTTCAATGAGTCTTTTGTGCGGCACGGTGTCAAACGCTTTTTGAAAATCTAAATACACTACATCAACCGCCCGATGTCTATCGTAAACGTCAACCACGCTTTGGAAAAATTCTAAAAGATTAGTTAAGCAAGATTTGTTTCGCCTAAAACCGTGCTGCGTATTTCTAACCAGATTATGCACTTCTAAGTGTTCGACTATACGATCCCTAATTATTGATTCCAGTAGCTTACCTACAACAGACGTTAAACTGATTGGCCTATAATTTCCCGCCGCACCTTTATCGCCTTTCTTAAAGATAGGTGTTACGTTTGCTAACTTGAAATTATCTGGTACGCACCCCTCAGAAATAGACGCATTAAAAATCTTTGTTAGCGGCACAACAATGCTATCTTTTAATTCTTTTAGTTGTATGGGATATATGGAATCCGGACCCGGTGATTTACGCGTTTTCATTTTATCAATATAGCGCATTACTTCCCCTTCACTAACGACAATATTATCCAAAATATTACCATTATCAAAAGGTATTATGTCTATGACCGTAGGGATATTCGTTACATCTTCTATAGTAAAAACTGACGTAAAAAATTCGTTTAGCAAGGTAGCCATTTCCTTGTTTTCAGAGACTAGATCTCCATTTACATTTTTCAATGGACCTAAGACACTTTTTACTGGATTTCTATTATTGACGTATTGAAAGAATCGCTTGGGGTTTTCTTTACCGTCACGAGCTATGGAGATTTCAAATTCGCGCTTGGACTTTTTTATTACACTTTTCGCTTCACGCCTCAGAGATATGTAGTTGTTTCGTAACAACAAATTGTCTTTATCGCACTTATGTTGCCTATAAGCCCTATCTCTACTCTTTATAATGTCTCCTACTCTAGAAGTAAACCACAAGGGCTTGTTTACTTTCGCACGCTTAATTTTGTACGGTACACATTCCTCATTTATAGTCCTAATTACCGTTACGAACGATTCCCACATTAGTTTTGCGTTGGAGTTCCCCATTTATTTCGAAATTTACTAAAGTCTGCCTGCTGGAAGTTAGGAATTTTAGTCGAGTTAGTTGGTTTCGAGTGACTTTCTGAGAGGACAAACTCTACCATATTGTGATCGCTATTGCTCAACGGTTCTATTACTTGAAGATCAGTAATTAGCCTATCATCCGTAGTTATTACTAAATCTAAAATACTGTCCAACCTCGTAGGTTCCCCAACCTTTTGAATAAGAAAGCTATCCTCGAGAAAATTAACTAAACGATTACCTTCCGCGTCTCCCTGCATTGTATCGTAATTCACGTTGGCGCAATTAAAGTCACCCATAACTAAAGCCTGCTCACTACCGATTATTCTCTTTAGTTCACGATATAACGCTTCGTCCGTATCAGCTGTTTGATTTGGGGGCCTATATATAACCGCAACAAGAAGTTTGAAATCGTTCAATTTAAGTTCTGCTATAGTCGAATCTATCGGTTCTGGAATTGAGTGCTTTACTTCTATAACGTTCGCAATATTATCTTTGATATACAACATAACACCGCCTCCTCGCCTACCTATTCTGTTTTTAACAAAAAGTCTATAACCTTTAATTTGATACTCCCCTACAAAGTCACGTGTTTCAGTGCTAAGCCACGATTCATTTATCGCAATTAAATCATAGTCTTTACAAGCAATTAAGAAAAAAATTCGTTTATTTTATTTCGTAGGCTACGAGCATTTAAGGATAGAACCTTCAAATTGTTGTAATTGCACCTTCGCGAGCGCGGGGAAATTGTAGAATTTACGCTGGGACCGTTCGAGTTACGGCAGCCTGAAAAGAAGAGACAGTATTATGAAATAGTCTTCCTAAACGCGCAGCTCCACGTCATTAAGATGAAGTCCATCTTCGAGGAACAAGTCCCTCCTGCCGTAGAAACTGTTCCAAAAATTCGCAAATGCACTCCTTCCTGTTGGCAAAGAGACTTTAGGTTATTGTTAATATAGGTCGCCTTGCTGTAGAAATCGTTACGTTGGATAATTCGAGGAAGTATACCTGTTAAACAATCTTATTAGTTTTCTCCTTTAGTCGCTCTATAAGTCCCTGTACCTAGCCAGCAGTTCTTCCGATCTAGAATTTAAAACGTTATTAGTACCGACATGAATAACATACGTTGTGTCCTCGGCGGTACCGTCTGTAAAATGGTCAACACTATTAGTTATATCCTCCACCCTTGCACCAGGGTAGCAGTAACGGCGCCTACGACGAGGGTTTCTCCCACAGAATTCCTCGAGCTGCCCTCGAACAATGGAATCGCCAACGAGTCGTATTTCCGGTTCATCAGCATCTTCGAAACCTAAAACAGAAAACTTATTGCTTGTTATTACTGGTAGACAAGTCTTTGCTTTTCGCAATGGGGCTCCATTTCGCACTCGAACGAAGGGTTGGGAACTAGGGGAAGAGAGAGGGCTATTATACTATTATATAGTAGAAACTGAGGCAGGAGGGGTCGTAACTGGAGTCTCAAGGGATCCAATTTTGCCGTCAGAAGCATCACGCTTTCTTGAAGCCTCACCCTGGCCTCCCTCTCACGGTCTAATTCGTTCCTCAGGACTTCCATGCTTGAGCACCACCTGCAAACTAATGTTCATTATTATTAGCCATTGTAAACGCGTAAGCGGCAAATTTCCCTTCACAGCGACTGCAAGTACTTGACGGGGGTGCCATGCTTTTAATTAGTTAAAAAACAAAAAAAACAAAACGAGCGTTTGGAAATTAATAAATTACAACGTAGGTCTACCGCGTGCTTATTGTGCCGTCACCTGCGAAAACCCGCAAAATTGTTCTTGAAACGCAGAAACAGGTTCTTGTAACACAATTTTATGCTAAATGAATATATAATTAAGCTACCGACGAAAGAAATGTTAAAGAAAAAGTATATATATACAGTATATGTATATATACATATATATACATATATATATACATATATATATAATATATATATATATATATATATATATATATATATATATATATATGTGTATATATTATGTATATATATATATATATATATATATATGTATATATATATATGTGTATATATATATGTATATATATATATATATTGTGTGTGTGTGTACATATATATGTATATATGTGTATATTATATATATGTATATATATATATATATGTGTTTGTGTGTACATATATATGTATATATATATATATATATATATATATATATATATATACGGGGTGTCAGGAAATGATTGCCCCCCCTGTAGAGCAAAAACTAGAAGAGATAGATAAAAACCGGCGAGACCACTTGAAAGAGCGTTAAAATCTGAATGAAAACCATTATATTCTATTCCTGTGATTTAATTCTTACTATTTTTTTCCTCACAGAAACCATGGCATCATTTATTTTGAACGATTCAGAGAAAAAGCGAGTTCTTGACCGCATTCGAGCTGTCACATTTCGTGAAGCAAAGGAAGCTGGTGCAACTTTCATAACTCGACACTGGGTGGCTGAGAGATTAAAAAGATCAGAAGACTTTGTCAAAAGGAATTGGAATAAGAATCCTGAAGATTGTGAAACAGAATTTCGAGGAGGAAGACCGGAGAAATTATCTCAAGAATCGAAAGACATTGTGCTTGCTGCATCACGGCGCCGAAAGAAGAGCTGCTCTGAGGTAGCGAAAGAGATACTTATCCGTCGTGGTAAGATAGTCAATCAGCAACTTGTGCATCAATTTCGAGTTCGCCATGGCTTGAGTGCTTGGCATGAAATAGCTAAGCCACGGAAGAGTGATCTTAATATTGAAGATCGGCTATGGTTTTGTGATTCTTGAGGAATGGACGGAAGACGATTTCCTTCACTTGGTTGTCAGCGATGAATTAAAACCAAATTTTCAGAATGATCGGGTTTGGGCAACAACTGATGAAGTCCCAGACGACCAGAAGTATCGAGAAATAGTAAAAAAATCCAGCATGTGTGGGTGTTTTCATTATGTTCTCTATTCGGAAGCTCATCTGGGTTATCAAACCAAGAGGAACCAGTTGGGATGGGCCTTATTTTCGAAATGTAATTTTAGCCCAACATGTAATTCCGTTTTTGAAAGACCCCGAGTGTGTTTTGGATGTTGAACAGGCAACCTTTCTTCACGACAAAGCCCCCTGTATGAAAGCACTTGCGACTCAACAACTGCTTAAGGACAATAACATTGATTTTTTCGGAAATAATGAATGGCCTGGCAATTCTCCCGATCTTAATGTCTGTGAACATGTCGGATCCATCATGAAGGATCGGGTGGAGTCCTTAATGCTGGAACAACCCATTCAGAATCGGTATTCAACAGAAATTATGACTGCAAAGATCAACGAAGTCCTTGAAGAAATGAGTCATGATACCGATCTCTTTGAGACACTTCTGGGATCATACCCCCGTCGATTAATGGCCGTCAGAGCTGCAAATGGGGGCAACACCCGATATTAAAACAAGTGTTTTTTATTCAAAATTAAACGCTCTTTCGCGTGGTTTTGTCTGTTTTTTTCTATTCCTTTCAGTTTCTTTTGTACAAGGGGGGGCAATCATTTCCTGACAGCCTTTATATGTATATATATATATATATTATATGTATATAACCCCCTCGATTAGGTACTCCGGCTTGCCGGGCCGAGGGGGCTCGTACACCTCGTGTGTTGTTGGGGTTTCCTCAACTCCTCGCGGGGTGTGGGCGAAGAGTTACCTAGTTGCGTTTTTTTTTTTTTCCCTTACTTTTCTTTTAGCTCCCCCTTTTTTTCCGTTTCAACCGGAATTTCTTTTCTCTTGACCCGGTCTTGTGCCTCTGTCAATTGTAGTATCCCCCCCTCTGTTGTATTTGGAGTCTTGGGGTCATCGGGTGCACCCGCCGGGGGGCATCGCTCCGTGGCTGAGCCGTGCTCCGGGGACGGTCTGGGCGCCCGGACCGCTGCTGCGTCTGGATTGGGTCTTTGCTGGGCCCTTAACGGAAAAATCTCCGTAGTGCCAATCTGCTGTTTTTAAAACGACAGTCGGGTTGGGGGGCGGGCTACCCGGGACGTTGGGCGTGCGCCTTGAAGGATGCAGCGGCGGATGGTGCATTGCCTTGGGTCCGAGGCTGTCTTTTTTGTAATGCTATTGTTTATGGGTTCAATTTCAAAACTTAAATCCCCTCTTGTTGACGACTCTGGCCCGCCCTTGGATTTGGATAAGACTTCTACTTCTGGTCGTTCAGCGGCCTCTGCCTCCGCTGGATTGACCTTCAAGCCGTATGGCCCCCTCTCGTCCTCTGCGGCGTCTGGTTCTCGTGGCCGGACTCGTGGTGGCCGTAGGGCGGGGTCTTCGCGGCCCTCGTTCTCTCGCCCACTCTCGGTTACCGTTACACATGGTCCTGTCCCTGCTGTCAATTTCTGTCCAGTGGACAGGTTCCTTGTTCTCCGCCCTTCCGCTGGCTCTCCGGGCAACTCGGAACGGGTGTTTCAGCGTCTTAAGACGGTGGGAGTTCCCTGTCGTTATGATATCCGCCTCTGAAGGATGGGTCTCTTCTTTTGAAGTCCCGTTCTTCGGTGGTGACTGAGTCCCTTCTACAGTTGCAGGATGTTTTGGGTTGCAGAGTTTCTGTGACTCCCCATCCGCAATTGAATAGCTGTCAGGCACCATTTTCGCTTCCCGTCTGCTGTCAATCCCGGTTGGCGAGTTGCAGAGGATCTTGCCTCCCAGGGGGTGACGAAGGTCTTCCGCTTTTCGTCGCGCCGGGATGGTGCTCTGACCCCGTCCGCTCGTCTGCTCCTGACCTTTGACTCCCTTGTGCCTCCGGCCCAGGTGTTCTGGGGCATGGGTGATCGCCGGTCGTGTGAGTTTTCGGTGCGACCATATGTGCCTGACCCGGTTCGCTGCTTTGGCTGCAACCGGTTCGGCCATGTTAGCTCTGCTTGCCGCCGTGAAGGTAAGCTGTGTGACCGCTGCGGTGAGCCTGCGCACCCTACCCTGTGCACGAACCCCCCGCTGTGCTGGAACTGCTCGGGGGCCCACCCTTCCTCCTCTCGGGACTGCCCCGTTTTCAAGTTTGAATTCGAGGTGCGGTCCTTAAGGACTACCGAATTCCTTAGTGCGCGGGAGGCGCGCGATAGGGTCCGTGACCGGGAGCCGCGGCGGGGGTTGTCCTATGCTGCGGCCCTTGGCTCTGGCGGGTCCTCTGGCCCCTCCCGTGCTACCCCGGCGCCTACCGGAGTGGTGTCCACCTTGGAAGTTCCGGGGGTTGGTGGTCCTCCTGGCGCCGCGGGACCTTCTTGTCTCTCTGCCTCACTTTCGGACATCCCATCTGATTCCCTGCCTACAGGTGTCCCTTCTCCCTCTCCGGCCTTGGGGTCTGGATCTTTGCCTACTCGTCTCTCGGGTGGGGAAGGTGCTGCCCCGAAGGGGAGGAGGGAGCGTCGCCGTGGTCGGAGTCGGAGTCCTCCAGACCCGATCATGACCGCTGCTCACCCTGCTTCCCCTTCCTCACCGGAAGGGAAGCGGCGCGCCGCTCCTGGTCCGCTCGGGACTCCCCCTCCTATACGGAGGGCTGGTGAGGTGTCGCTCTCGGTGCCCGACTAGTGCGGGTGTCGGGTTGAGTACACGCCCCATGACACCCTCGATTATTGACTCGGTTCCTATGGTGAACCCGGTCGAGAGGAGCCTGGCCCTTCTTCATGGAGTCTCTCTCCCTTCGGCTCCTGCTGAGAGTGGTCGGGTCTCTCTCCTGGATCTACCTCTCCCACCTGTGGTGGACCTTTACTCCCCTCCCCGTCAGCACTTGTCTGGTGTAACGAGCCCTAGAGCATCTGGTTCTCCCCGGCCCCCTTCTGGTGGGGAGTCGGGGGTTTCAGCTGGGCCCGTCTCGTCGTCTCTCCCCCCCTCAGGGGAGCCCCCTCTGAACTCCCTGTTCCACTTTCTACCTCTCGTTCTACTACCAGTGAAGCAGCTGCGGGGTCGGTGGCCCCTACCCCCCCCGTTCGGGGTGAGTCGGGGAAGCCGATTCCGTCCCTGGTTACGGACCATTGAGTTTGCTGCTCAGCTTGGTCCATGGCTATTTCTCTGCTTTCTCTGCTTTTTATAATGCCACTTCCCCTTACAGTTCCATTTTGCATTCGAACTGTAGGGGGCTTTTAGCTAACTGGGAGAACCTTGCCTCCCTGCTGGAGAGCGAGCGGCCTTCCTGTGTTTGTCTCCAGGAGACTATCCTGGCTGCGCGTGGGCTCCCTCGTCTCTCTGGCTATGTTGGCTTCCCTTGCACCCGGATGAGCGCACACGCCGGCGGGGTGCAGCGATTATGTACACCATTCATTACCCTCGCGAGGTGTGCCTCTTCGTACTTCCTTGCAGGCTGTGCTGTGCGGCTCTTTTTAGATCGCCAGTACACTGCCTGCTCGATTTATATTCCTCCTCATGACCCTCCTTCTCGCGACGCGGTTCGCGAGTTGGTGTTGCAACTGCCTCGACCGTTTCTCCTCCTCGGGGACTTTAACAGTCGCGACCTGGCTTGGGGATGTCCGGTCGACTAATGTTGCTGGTATGTTGCTCTCTTAATGGAGGACCTTTCCTTCGCGTGCCTCAATTCGGCGAACCTACCTACTTCCACGAACCCACGGGTTTCATCTACCTGTATTGATCTCTCCTTGGTGTCCCTCGATGCTTACTCGATTTTTTCGTGGAAGGTGTTGGGGACTCTTATGGCAGTGATCATTACTCAGTCTGTCTTGAGCCGGTCGGACCGCAGCCGGGCGTCTCGTCTCGACCGAGGTGGTGCCTTGCGCGGGCTGACTGGCCATCTTACAGAGCTCGTTCCGTCATTGTCCGTTCGGTATTGAGCTTTGGCTCTGTGGATGAGAGCTTGGAGTTCTTCGAGCGGGTGGTGATGAGCGTCGCGGAGGACTGTATTCCTCGATCTTCCGGTAACCCGCGGACGCGTAGCGTCCCGTGGTGGACTCCAGCATGTGATCAGGCGGTGTGCGAGAGGAAGAGGGCAACGCGCCGCTTCCACCGCACCCGGCGTGCGGACCACTTGATTGAGATGCGGCGGGCGAAGGCTTTCGCCCGCCGGACTCTCAAGTTGGCCCGTCTGGCCTCTTGGCGTGCTTGTGTGTCCGGCATTTCCTCATCTACCCCTTCTGCTGCTGTGTGGCGGAAGGTACGTAGTATCGAGGGGAAGCCGGTCCCTGCTAGTCGCCCTGTCCTTCGGGACGGGGACGGCTTCCTTTCGGATCCTGCTGCTGTGGCCGATCGGCTGGCTGGTACTTTTGCTGCGGTTTCCCGTTCGCCTTCAGCTGTGGATCGTCCTTTATCGGAGGTCACGTTCCCGCCCCCTGGGAACGAGCCCTATAACCATCTCTTTACGATGCGGGAACTTCGGGCTGCCTTGGCAACCCGTCGTTCTTCCGCCCCTGGCCCTGATGACATTCCGTATGACTTTATTTGGAATCTGCACCCGATGGCCCTGCACTTCTTGCTGGATCTTTTCAACCGGGTGTGGGTTGAGGGGTCGTTCCCTTCCCGTTGGAGGGAGGCAATTGTGGTCCCGATACCTAAGCCGGGGAAGGATCCGGCGGAGGTGGCGGGCTATTGGCCTATTGCCTTGACGAGCTGCTTATGCAAGCTCCTTGAAAAGATGGTGGCCGTCCGACTTTCCTTTACACTGGAGTCGCTTGGGTTATACCCCCCGACCCAGTATGGCTTTCGTCGATTTCGGGGTACTCTGGACCCCCTTCTCCTCCTTGGCCATGATGTACGGGAGGCATTTTCCGCCGGAATCTGTTCTGGCCGTATTTTTCGACGTCAAAAGGCCTATGACACGACCGTCGGGAGTTGTCATGGACCGTTTGAAGTCTCTTGGTTTTGTGGGCTTTTTGCCCAAGTTTCTTCGCAACTTCCTCTGCCGTCGCACTTTCCGCGTCCGTAATGGGGCGGCCCTATCTGACCTGTATGTCCAGGAGGAGGGGGTGCCCCAGGGGTGTGTTTTGAGCGTCTCCTGCTTCAATCTGGTCATGTCTGCGCTACCGGGAGCTCTTCCGCACTCGGTGCGCTGTTCCATCTACGCAGATGATCTGGCTGTCTATGCCGCGGGGACGAGTCCCCCCCCCTCGTGGAGAGGCAAGTCCAACTCGCGCTCAATCGGGTTAAACGCTGGGCGTCGTCGGTGGGCCTTACGCTGTCTTCCCCGAAGACTTCGTGTGTGGCCTTCCTTCCGTCGAGGAGACGGGGATCCGGCGCCATCCCGGCCTTTAACCTTACACTCGGGGGTCAGCCTTTGGCCCTCGTTCCATCAGTACGCTTCTTGGGTATGGTTTTCGACAGCCGTTTGAGCTGGGTTCCCCACCTTCGCCGGCTGCGCGAGTCCGCGAGACGTACCCTGGATTTGCTGGGACACCTGTCGCATACTACATGGGGCGCGGATAGGCGGACACTCCTCCGTTTGTACGTGTCCCTGGTACAGTCAAAATTAGACTATGGGAGTGTGGTGTATGGCTCCGCCTCCCGCACGGCCCTTCGGATACTGGATCCGGTCCTCTCTAGAGGACTGCGCATGTCATCTGGCGCCTTCCGCTCCTCTCCGGTTGATAGTCTGCAGGTTGAGTGCGACATCCTCCCTGGAGGATCGGAGGTCGTTCCTCATTGCTAAGCACTATCCGGATCCTCGTCTTCCTACCTCTCCTCTGTTCCAGGTGGTTGAGAGGGCGTTCTGCCGGGATGGGGGTTGTATTTCACCGACACGGTGACCTCCCTCCTCGATGGTATGGGAACTCCTCCTCCATCCGTTATACCGGTCTCTTTCAGGGGTGTTGCACCTTGGGAGAGCACCCCTGTTGCGTCGAATCAGGCGAGTTTGTCTAAAACAATTCGTCTAAAATACAATTTGTCTAAATCAAATTGTCTAAAACAATTTGTCTAAAATAGTTTGTCTAAAATCAATTTGTCTAATAACAATTTGTCTAAAATACAATTTGTCTAAAAATAATTTGTCTAAAATACAATTTGTCTAAACAAACAATTTAATATAATATGGCATACAAATTGTTGCCTGATGTACAATGCTATTTATTACTTGCCACGCCCCATCTTAAAAGGTTACCTCTTGTGCGGAATAGTACATCGAAATCAGTATCCCGGAACCCATAACCCGGTTAGGTTAGGTTAGGTTAGGTTAGGTTAGGTATATTATGAAATAAAATCAACCCATGTTCAATTTTCATCCTCACTCCAAATTTATCAAGCAGACAAATGCATTTCTAGTTATCTTCAGTTATTAGTCAAATTGTATTTTAGACAAATTTTTAGACAAACTATTTTAGACAAACTATTTCGATGTACTATTCCGCACAAGAGGTAACCTTTTAAGATGGGGCGTGGCAAGTAATAAATAGCATGTACATCAGGCAACAATTTGTATGCCATATTATATTAAATTGTTGTTTAGACAAATTGTATTTTAGACAAATTATTTTAGACAAATTGTATTTAGACAAGTTGTTATTAGACAAATTGTTTTAGACAAACTATTTTAGACAAATTGTTTTAGACAAATTGATTAGACAAATTGTATTTTAGACGAATTGTTTTAGACAAATTTCCTAGACGCCTGTTGCGTGCTGTAGGGCGTGCGCCCCGTTCGCAGGGCCGATTCTGACTCTGCCTTACTTCGGTCTCTGTTCCTTCAGCATGCAGCGTGTCACTCTGCATGTGTTGCGGTCTTCACAGATGGCTCGAGGTCGTCGGAGGGGCGTTGGGGCCGCGGCTGTTCCCAGTCGTTTGCCCCTCCCCGATGTACCCGTCTCTCTGATGAGGCTTCCGTTTTCACGGCGGAGCTCTATGCCATTTTGAGCGCTCTGGAGTGGTGCGGGAGCATCCGGATGGGTCGTTTGTCATCTATTCGGATTCCCGCAGTGCTTGGATGGCCTGGAGTGTTATGACCCTGTCCACCACTGGTCCGACGAATCCAGCTACTGTGCCATATCCTTGTCACTTCTGGTGGCAAGGAGGTGGTATTTTGCTGGGTTCCTGCACATGTTAACGTGGCTGTAAATGAGGCTGCCGATCGAGGTGCCCGTTCCGCGTGCCGACTACAGGTTTCACCCGTGTCCCTCCCCTTTTCCGATTATATCCCTGGCTTCCGTAGGTTTTTGCGCTCCGGTGCAGAGTCGCTGGGATGGCGCTACAAATAACAAAACTCTGCAAGATTAACCCAAATTGGGATGTTGGGCCTCTTCCTTCCATCGGTCGCGCCATAAGGAGGTGGCTTTGGCCCGCCTCCGTATTGGCCACACCCACCTGACCCATGGCTATTTGATGGCCGGGGATCGGGTGCTCCGATGTCCCGATTGTAACATCTTACTCACAATTGCCCACCTGCTGGTGGAGTGTCCGCTTTACTCTGCACTGCGCGCAGAGTATTTTCCCTTTTAGGAGAGCGTCGGGCCTTGTGACAGGCTTGGCGCTATTCTATCGGAAGGTCCCTACTTTTCGGTAACCGGGTTGTTCTCCTTCCTCCTTCGCTCCCGACTTCTTTACCGGTTGTGACTCTGATATTTTTTCTCCCCCCCCTCTTCCTCCCCGTCTATTTTTCACTTCCGTTCGCTGTTTCATAGTCTTCGTCCTGTGTTCGCTCTGCTATCCACCTTTCTTTTGGTGGCCATGAGCGGTCATACTTTGAAAAAAAAAAAATATATATATATATATATATATATGTGTGTGTACATATGTATCTATATATATATATATATATGTATGTATATATATGTATATATATATATATATGTATATATGTATATATGTATATATATATATATATATATATATATATATATATATATATATATATAATATATATATATACAGTATATATATATATATATATATATATTGTTACCGTGCCGGGTGACTAAGGCTGTCATACAATATTTCTGACCAAATTATACCAAAAACCCGGCAACGGTATCTCGGGATGGGTTACCTTAATAACAGAAGACAACAGGTACAAGACTAAGGAACAATAACCAGACGCCCTTAAAATAAATCTTATAATTATAATTAGAGTGAAATATATAACGTATTTACATCAATTCATAAACATTCAATGAAAGCATAATAGTACAAACACTGGTTTACATCAATTCAAACAAATTCAATGAGAGCATATAAGTACAGAAACACTGGCTAAATAAATGTTTTCTTTTCCTTTTTAACGCACGCCAGACAAGTCCCAGCAGGTCTGCCAAGGTCTAGACCAAATAGAGTCTTTATCCGGCTAAACACCTCGCACTACGAACTCCTGTGCCGTCGGCCAGTCCTTCGTTGCCGAACGTGCCTAAGAACGTGCACACCTCGTTGGTAGCCCACTACGGACTCCTGTGCCGTCGGCCAGTCCTTCGTTGCCGAACGTGCCTAAGAACGTGCACCAGGTAATCCGTTGCAGCTGGAAAATGGCCTGAGGATGACAAACGGCCGATCCGTAATGTCGAACGCTGGGTGTGGGGTAGGCCTCCACACACTTGACCATATATATAGTCAACGAAACCAGACCCTGACCTTTGACTCAACCAGAAGGAGAGCACCGATACCCACAAACTTGGGCCGAGACGCCTCACTCCTCCGCTCTGGTGGTAACCTTGGCAATCAACCCTTAAATTATGCTCCACTTTCTTAAAGATTTACAGAAACCAAAATCTCTTAATCTCTGACCATAAATGCTTTCTATGCCAGCAGACCAAACAATGCCAAGATTCCACCAGAGCAGAGTAAAGCTCTGTACGAAACTAGAAGGTTTTTACCAACCACCCCCTACACATTGACCCCAATAATTAATTTTTACCCATTATGCAATACATGAAAACAAAAATACGTTATAAAATATCTTTAACACTTGCGTTTCCACTTAGTATACATATCACATAGCAACTATCAAAAATTTCCCTAAATAGTTACTGTACATAGTTAATAAAACCCCACCAAAAAATACAGAATACAAAAATTAAAAAATAATATTTACAACATGGAAAAATTATCAACACTGTTACATTTCTCCCCTCTCAAGATTGGAAACCAATCTTAAGAAGAAAACTAATAAAAACTTTAAAAATATTTCCACAAAATTTAAAAACTATTTAACCTGTATCTTTTCAAATCCTACGCTGACTTATTGCCGTCCTTTAACATTTTAGATTTTTTTTTCCGTTTTACTTCGTATTCTAATACACGCTCTTGGACCCATGGTAAATCTTGCAACAATAATTTTGATCTTGTAACCCGTTTAAAATCAGGATTCAGATCCTCATCTCTCTTGCCCTCTTGTTTATTCGTATCTGATAAACCTTAATAAAAAGTAGTAAAATTTCCACTCTCCTCCCCAGATGTTTACCTAATCTCATGGCTACCTCACTAATATCGACTTCGGTATTTTGTTCTCTTACCTCTTTCCTCTCTATATGTCCATCCTCAGATTCACTCATAATTAGTTCCGAGGAGCATAACGTGTACGCTTCTTTCACTTGAGGTAAACTATTCGCATGTTCTATTTTACTACTACACAAGTCTAAAGCCTCACTCCATCTCCTCTCGTCTATTATGCTTCTTTCTTCGTCCTCTCCAAAATCGTTGAAATCCCCCTGGAACGTCTCGAACCAATCCCCCATCTCGAAATCAAATGGAAGTACTGTACTTCCTCCTTCAACCTGAACTGCCACCTCTCTTGTACTGGATTCTGTCTGAATTGACTTATGAGCCACCTTTACCTGGTTAACCTTACAAACAGCCAACTTTTTGCACGTACTCCATTGAATTCGACGAGGTGGATTCTGTCTTACTCTGGTGGAAATTAACTGCCTTTCACCTGATGACTCCTCGGATTCTGGAAGTTCACCATCATACCTGTACCCAAATTTAATACCGGAATCCATTTTCGATCCATGAACACTAGGATGCATTTTCCCTTCAAAACATCCCCGCTCAGGCTCTAACCTCTCATACACACCTTTCTGTCGCTCCCAGTATTCACGAAGATACAAAGGCGGATCCACCCACAACTTTAAATGAGAAAAGTGGACATTCATTCGTCTTCCTTGACCTTCAATTACATAAGCCATACCCCTTGACAACACTTCCACCACTGTGAATGGACCTTCATACCTGCCTTCCATCTTTCTTTCCAATGATCTGTCAACTGTTACAATCTTTTTCTTTACTTTCATACCCTTCCCATACGGTACCCAATTAGGATGGCCTTCCCGCCACTGCATTTGTTCCTCTTGTGTAACTGGTAACATTTTCCCTCTCTCATGAATTTCACACAGTATTTTCTCAGCCGGAGTCATTCCAATTTCCGCATGGAGCGTGTTATTGTAAACTAAGATTGCTCTAGGCAGCCAAACATCCCAGTCATACCCCTTTTCACACAAATTCCTCAAGAATTCCGCTAACGTTCTATTCACTCTCTCTATTGCACCATTCGCAGCAGGTTTATATGGACTACTATGCACATGCCCAATTCCAAATTTTTCCAGCATAGTAGTAAAACACTCGCTCCTAAATTCTTTTCCATTATCGGAAAGAATCTTTGAAGGAATACGTACAAAACTGGGTAAGACATGCTCTTCAAAAGCTTTAGTTACACATTTGGCGGTCTTATCTCTCAATGGTTTTATTACTGCCCATTTACTACAATGGTCAACTGCAACTAAGCATGCAACATAACCTCTCGGTGTCTTAGGCAAGGCTAACAAATCTACAGCTACAAGTTCAAAGGGGACCTTTACCTCTATCTTCCAAATTGGGGGATATACCACTTGGTGACCAATTTTCATCTTCTGGCATCTTTCACACGTTCTACACACGTCATTGACTATCATATATAGTTTAGGGTGCCATACATACTTTGAAACTACATGCAATAACTTATCTCTTCCAATGTGGGCTAACTGGTTATGAAATAAACTACGTGAACTAACTGCCTAAAGCCTATTACTACAGCAAACTCACTCTCACTGATTTTTCTAAACAAAACTTTATTATTCACTACCAAGTCTTTAAAATACCGTCTAAACTCTACCAACATACGGTCTTCCACCATCGTGCTACCCTTTGCAACCTTTTCTCTCAATCTACTAATTACATTAGATCTATTTTGTAACTTCAGAACCATATCCCTGGCTAACATGTTTTCAACTAAACTGAACGTCACACTGTCACTATAACTCAAATCTACATCACCATCCCCCATCTACACATCTGATCGAATATCCTCAGTTTCCGATTCAACATTTCTACCATCTAATCCAACCGTGACATTAAAAATATCCACTACTTCCCTACAGTCCCATATACTAATAACCCTTCACCAAAATCTAACTCTACACTAGCCTTAACCAAATAATTCATCCCTAACAGAAAACAACCAGGAATACAGTTATCCGGTACCACAACCAATGGTGTTGTCACTACCTGCTTGTCAGACATAATATCTAACGTTATACCTATTCGCGAATGCACAAATTCTGATCCAATTCCTTTCAGTTTCACATCTACACCCAACTGTCTCATTCGAAACTCCTGAACTTTCGCCTCCTCAAACACAGATTCTCGTACCAAACTAACAGCTGAACCAGTATCCAAAAATGCACAGTAAGTGTAACCGTCAATACGAATATTTGTCCAAGCGACAAAAGCCCCATCGTGACCGCAACAATACCTATTATTAGATTCGCTCTCTTTCATAAACAAATTCATTTGCACTTCCTCGTTGTTACCTTCTAACGGTACTCCATTTTCTCTGATCTGTCCTTCCAATTTGCAATCATCCCATTCCACTCCTTCAATAACATTTTCACAGTCAAACGTTCCGTCATTCAAAACAGGATTAAAATGCACACCTGCCAAACACTGCAAATGCACACTCACTAAATCTGATCTCTCTTTCACATCGGGACCCACATACGCAACTGTACAACATGTACCATGATGTACCGAAAATTCAACCCCAAACAAATCACTAGCAACCAACAACATTTCTAGCACAGGCAGTGTTCCACATATTCGAAGGGACCGAAGATGCTTCACCTTGCCACGTTTACTGAACCCATATTTCTTATGATTCCTACTTAATGTGTCTGCCAACAACTCTCTTAAACCCTGCACACTATCAGGAACACTAGGTATTCTCCTTTCATCCAACACTATTTTTAAACTTTCATACAAAGAGTTGCCTCCTCCCGGAACACGCTTAATCATCCTCAACCCTTCTGGCAGCCCTTCCAAATCCCCATTTATTATACATTCATTCTCGATGACTCCTTGACAACATCTAGACAACGCATCTGCCACAATGTTTTCACGACCTGCCTCATATCTAATCTCAAAATCATATTCACTTATATCCTCTAACGTTCTTGCCAAACGACTATCAATCATCTTCATGCTATGCAGGTAGACCAAAGGACGATGGTCTGTATAGAGGATAAAATTACGACCTAATAAAAATGGCCTAAATGCCTTTATACCCCACCTTAATGCAGTTAACTCACGTTCTATGGTCGAATACCGTTTTTCGGCAGGTGAAATGCATGTGAATCGTAAGCTATTATCCTGTCCACCCCATCTTGCTTTTGACACAGACTAGCACCCATTAGGGCGGATCGAAAATGAGGTTTTTAAACGTTTTTTCGAAATTCATATATGGCTAGTGCGGAAAATATGTGGGTGTTATAGATAATGACTGTGCATAAATATTAGTCCTGCGAAATTATATCTTCAGGTGCCACAAAGCCGTCGAAAAAAGTGAAATATAATGATTTTCTTATATTCTGCATTAGTACAATAACTGAAACTTACTTGTTATTATTATATATTAAGTGTTCCAATTACCAAAATAGTTACTGAATTACGCAGCTCTTAGTTTATTTAGATCAATGTTCTTTGATTAATGATCTAAATAATCCAGAACTCACCACGAGGAGGTGGCTGCGTGTCGAGCTCCACCCATGCCCTCCCAACCACCCATCCTTGCGCATGTTTTTTCTATTAACGTTTTATTTAAACTTTATATTCAGCTTTACTTTCGAATGATGGCATTTTTTTACGTGACTGAAGTGTTGATCTTATGAAGCCATCTCGCGCGTTCAATCCAAATACTTTTGATGATGCTTCAGTCACTAATTTTACCATTCTTTCTACTACTTGTGTATGACAAGGGAATTTCTCGAATGGAGGGGTACTCTTGTTTTCTATGAATTCTTCAATCTCATTTTCTGTCAGGTGTCTTGTCACAGGTGGTTCAGTGACAATGCATTTTTGCCAATTAATTAAATCAGTAAATCAGTAGCTTCAAATTGAATAACAGGTACTGTGAAACGCCTCACAACTTTTTCCTTGTTTGTTTGCCTTGCTTTCTTTATTCGCCTCCACGCTAATTCTCTTATGGCGCTGCGGTCATCATGAATCATTGATGCTAGAATATTTTCTGGATTTGCAAAAAATGCATTTCTTTGTATGACAGGGTTTACAATATCCTTTACTTCGTCATTCAGTGTTCTTGTTAGTTCAATAGTTTTGAAAACATGTTTTGAGCCATTCTTCAATCTCATTTTCTGTCAGGTGTCTTGTCACAGGTGGTTCAGTGACAATGCATTTTTGCCAATTAATTAAATCAGTATAATCAGTAGCTTCAAATTGAATAACAGGTACTGTGAAACGCCTCACAACTTTTTCCTTGTTTGTTTGCCTTGCTTTCTTTATTCGCCTCCACGCTAATTCTCTTATGGCGCTGCGGTCATCATGAATCATTGATGCTAGAATATTTTCTGGATTTGCAAAAAATGCATTTCTTTGTATGACAGGGTTTACAATATCCTTTACTTCGTCATTCAGTGTTCTTGTTAGTTCAATAGTTTTGAAAACATGTTTTGAGCCATTGACAAAAGACGTACTTTGCTTAATAGAAAACCACATTGGGATGTAGACCTTCATTATAAAAGAAGCAATGTTCATGAGGTTCTCAGATGGACTTACAGTTGAAACGTATGGACGAAGCAAACGATTTGCTGTAGTCAGCCATCGTGAATGTGCCATTTTGCCTGGACTACGATGAGCAAGATCTGGAGAGCAATATCCCTTTGTTATGGCCTGATGAATATCAATTAGATATTTTTGGTCGGTGCTAAGATCTTCACAGTCTACAGTTGGTTCCTCAGCATCAATCCTTTCAAACTCGACAATAGGAAGACTCTCACGGTTCTCTAATTCCCTGCCAATAGGACCGGTGAATTCGCGGGGGCCAGATGTTTTTCCATCCAGCTTTGCAACTAAATGGCGTAATGGCAATTCATTGGCATGGAGCTGGCACACTAAATGTTGAACTGGCTTCTTCAGCTTCAATTCTATAAGCCTTATAACGCCTCCCTTTTCTCCAGTGTTGACTGCTGCACCATCGCATCCAATGGCAACAAGGTTTTCCAGGTTCATGTCATTATTTCCAATATACTCAAACATTCCTTTACATATTTCTTCAGCTGATCCAGAATTCACAGAATAATGGCCCAAATAATCTGAATCAGGTTCTCTCACTAAAGTGATATGTTCTTCTGTTACCTTCTTCTGATATACTTTGGACTCTTTTTTTCTTGGAAGAGTGTAGAATCTTTTCGACCATCAAAATAGATTCCTCTGATTGGGACTTGATTTTGATCTTTCATAATTTCTGATCTCTTCTTTTGTCTTTCTCTTCTGATTTTACTCCTATCCACTACTTCAGATGTATTGTCAATAGAAACTTCTCCAATATCTTGCAATACTGCACTAACAATGAATGCTGCAGCTCGATCTGAAACTGCAGTCCTGTCACAAGCAGTAGCCACTGAAGGTAGATTTGTAGTTTTCCTTTTCTTGAATAATTGTTCTTCAGGTTGTTCGAGCTTTCTCTTCGAGCTAACTGGCTCTGGAAATGTATCGTCTGATATTTCGCCAGATTCACTTTCACTATTTGATGTCGATGATGATAATTCAACATTTGTATCCTGCAATTTCTCCTGTGAAGATTCTTTGGTGAGCCTCACAGCTTCTTTTTGCTTTCTTAGCAACGTAGATGCTTTTTCTTTGAGAGTGTAATATCTACTCTATCAATAAACAGTTTTCTTTCACTCCTTTGATCTAAGAGGAACGTCACTTCTTCCTTTGGAACCGTTTTTTCTTTGGGACAAGAACATTGTGTTAGTACTTTGCACTTGCACGCTGCAATGTCAAAAAGTTTCGTGTGTGCTTCTTTTTTGAACATATCAATCTTTGCTTTGTAAGCTTCAGAATTTTTTCTGCTTTGGTATGGCTTCATAATGACACGATACTTTTCGTGGTAGCTTCTGAACATTGTTTCAATTCGCCTGTCTGACAGAATTGGGACGGAAGCACTTTCCCAAATTGTTTTCAATTTATCAACAACTTGTTCTAATATTTGAGATATTGAAGGATCTTTATTAGTATTCTGTTTCAAATCGTTTCTTACAAACAAGTAATATTTAAAAACTCCTTCGTATGTAGGAAGATTCCTGTGCCACAAATCTTCCCCATACCAAACATGGGGCACTCAGTTGAGGCCCTGGTTGATTTTGCACAAACTCGAGACATTTTGAAAGTATACAAATCTGAAAAAGAAAGAGCTAATATCAATTATACGTTAATTTCAGTTAATAGTACATGGCAAACTTAGGGCAACACAATACAGAAATGCAAAATATATAAGAAATATAGTTTAGACTATCTGAGTAACGCCAACAACAGAACACCCACCTGCTACGAGAGCGACAGCTACACTGAACCGAGGTACTCACGTGACAGCTGAGTGAGCTGACTATAGAAAACTGTTTTTAGAGAATAGAAACTTTTTTTAAAGGTTGACTGAGCTATTTTTATACAAGTGTGAATAAATTCTTGTCTATTGTGCATCGTGGACTCTTCTGTAATTATTGGTTAAAATCTGCTTTTTTCAATTTCTTTCAATATTAAAGGTCATTGTGGCACCTGAAGATATTAATGAAATGATTTTAAATTTATATCAGCTTATTTCCTCACTACTCCACACATTTTCCACACTAGCCAATTTGAAAATTCGAAAAATGAGTTTTCACTCCGCCCTAGCACCCATTCCCACACCACTTGCATCGACATATAATTCCATTCGTTCCGCACCTTCAGAAAAATCGGGGAAAGCTAACGATACAGCATCTCTCATACGTACCTTTAACTCCTCAAATGCACTTAATCGTTCCTCCGTCCATTCAATCACTTCTTTCCCCTTTCTACCAGTAATTTCACACAACGGTGCTGAGATACCAGAGCAATTTTGAATGAATTTTCTTTGAAAATTAATCAATCCCAAAAACCGACGCAAGTCACTCACCGTTTTTGGTCGTTCAAAATTAGTGACTTTATCCACATACTCAGGCAATTTAGATAAACCGTTCCGTCCTACCATGTGACCCAAAAATTTAATTTCTTCCTTCACCCATTGGCATTTACTTGGTTTGACCTTCATTCCCGCTTCTTCCAAGCGCGTTAATACTTTGTCCAACAACTCAATATGCTCACTCAAGGACTCGGACATAACCAAAATATCATCAATATACACTACCACCCGCGACCACGGCAAACCATTCAAAACTCTCTGCATTTCTCTTTGAAACCCACTTGGTGCCGTTTTTAGACCAAAACTCAAACTTTTAAATCTATATTGACCACTTACAGTTGAAAACGCAGTGAAATCGCGACTTTCCTCTTCTACAGGCATCTGGTAATAACCGCGAAGCAAATCCATGGAAGTGAAATACTTCATACCATGCAACCCAAACACCGCTTCACTCAAATTAGGCATAGGAAATCTATCTGCTTTAGTAACCACGTTCAGTTTTCTATAATCTACACATAATCGTATAGACCCATCCTTTTTACGAACTGGCACGATAGGAGAACTCCATTCAGAAGCACAGGGCTCCACAATGTCACGCATACATAACTCTCTAACCTGCTTTTCAACCTCCTCTCATTTCTCTATTAAATCTACGTGGTCGCTGGTATATCGGAGTGTAATCATTCAATACAATCTTATATGGAGTCATACGTGCGCGCCCAATATCCGAGTCACTTTTACTAAAAACATTCCTGTGTTTCCATAACACACCCCAAACGACCTGTCGCTCTTGCTCATTAATTACATCAGACAAAGACACTTTACTCTGAAGGGATTCTTCATCCATTCCTTACAATCTTCATTCCACCTGCTTCATGTACTAACGTGTTCACCGCGTAAGTAAATTCTTTATCGAGCTCTTCCAACTTTGCATTATCAACCATTGAATACGCAGTCGTAATCCTTGCATTTTCTTTTAATCCTAATTTACCAGGTATCAACTTTCTCACTAAAATAAAACTCTCTTCACTTTCCCAGTTAATCAAGCCAGGCCAAACTCTCAATAACTTATCAAACTTCGGATTCACAGAGTCACCATCGACAAATAACACATCATCGTCGTCCCTTTCACATTCCACAACATTCCCGTGGTTTAAAACTATTATGAGGCCTCCTAACTTTAACTCTAATCCATTTATCCTCTTCCAGTATCACGTTCTCAGCCATACAAATTGGAACATAAGAGACCATTCTCAAACATTTATTCACATTCACACCCACATACAGCTCCTCTTGCTCATCATTTTCATTAGCCCTTTTAAAGCATCTTCTACCCACATTAAGTTTAATTTTATTTTTAACCAGGAAATCAATCCCAAGAATTACTGGTTGACCAGAATTGTTAACTACCAAAAATTCACTCTCTCCATAATTCACACCATGTATCATCACATTCACTCGAACCTTCTTTGTCACTAATATACCCTCACTTTCCACCCCAACTCCATGCAGCCTTATCTTGCATTCTTCCATACACAACTCAGGTAAACTCGTGGCAAGGTTAGTATCATCACACCCATTTGTGCTCCCGAATCAATCATTGCCACCACCCCAACTCCATTCAAATGAACTACCAATTCCATCAAGTCTTGTGCCTCAAGCTCTTGATTATTGCTTTTAGTCATCCCCATAGCAAACACCACCGTACTGTCAACTTTACTTCTACTTTACACTTCCGACGTACTACCTGCGGCAAAGATATTTGCTCCCTTACCTGCCCCCTTTCACCCATCTGCTCACTTGAAACAAATTCAGCAGCCTCGGGATTCAAATTTAAAATCTTATTGCCTGCATCCTCACTTTCCAGCGCCTCTATCAACAGCCCCGACTCGTAATTACCAGAGCCGGGGCTAATTAGTTTCCCTTATTACCGTCGATCGACTTTTTCCCTTTCACATTCTCACGTGCATTCTCGAGCATAGGACATCTAGATATGACATGCCCTTCCTCCTCACACAAATAACATTTAGGTTTCTTTCCCTGGCCTTGTGGTCTTTTCCCATAAAAATCACCCCTAACATTACAGTCACTCACCATGTGCTGGTCACTCCCACACGCGAAACACCAACCATTCAGCCTCCAACAATTTTTCTTCACATGCCCAGATCTACGACAAAATGACACACTACCACCCTCTTCTCACCTTGTGCGCCTGTTCCTGACACGTCATTCATCCAAGGCCTATTTTGTCCATGCATCCATTGTTTACCTTGCTCATGCATCCATGGTTTACCCTGCCTAACCGCACCAGCATACGGCATTCGAGAATCCTCATTCATGTTCATAGCACTCTCAGGAAAGGCAGTCCAGACCGGAATAGCATCATCCTTACGTACCACCTTCTCTTCTTCCTCAAGCTCGTCTTCATCTAGAGCCCACCTTACCATATCCTTCCATTTGACGTTGGCACTCTCTCTCTCAGTTCCAAGCCTAATTTTAATTCTTCGTGCTACCTTAGAAGGAACAGACTTCAAAAACTGACCTTTCAAGTCTCCACGTCGCGTTTACCTTCAGGAACTGCTGCCTCGTAAGTTGTTTGCAATCTTAGGGCAAAATCACTGTAGCGTTCTCCTTTCTTGATTTCCATACGCCAAAACTCTCTCTGTAACTCAGTCTGCTCGTTATCTTTTCTTCCTTACACCAGTTCTTAAGGCGGGCTATGATGGTCGTATAAGAGACTTTCGGGCGATACACACTGTAATAGGTTTTTAAAATTGGTCCCTCTAGAAAATTCCTAAGCTCTACTATCCACCTGTTTTTATCCTTACCAAGTTGTTCACCCGCGTACCGTTCGAAATCTTCCATAAATGCATCAAATATCTGAATACGTTCAACACCAAATTTTAACGGTTTAACTGCCTTAACACTCCTACCTCTTTATCATACCTAAGAATCTCGAGAAGCTCACCAGCTATTACTATTAAAATTCTATTAGTCGCCTCCTGGTGAGAAATTCCAGACTTTTCTAACTCCAATAACCTCTTCAACCAAAACCTACCACCTTGACCCTGTTGGGACTCTTCAACCTCAGTATCTGTACTACCATCCGTCGTGTACTTACGAGTCTTTGCCGTAGACCCATGCGATACTTTTTTCTTTTGCCTCGTTCGTCGTTCATCAGGCTCCGTGTCACTCTCTTCATACGTATCCTCTCTGACCTGGTACTGCACTTTTTTCCCCGACGTACCTTTTGGCATAGCTCCCTTTTGCTTATACTTCAATGCTTCTGTAACAGACTCCAAGGTAAACACCACACTATCTATATTAACCGATTCATGACTTAGAGCCTCCTGAAATTTCATTAAATACGTCATTGCCGCACTATCACTCGATTTTTCTCCTTGAAACACTGCCTCTAACGCGCAGGCCTGTTTACTTTCATCACCAGACATAGTTACGAAAATCAGAAAAGGACAATAGAATCAAAGACCTGAACCCTGTAAAAGACCCCCCCTAAAATATATAGGCAAAGAGCGTGTAAAAAATAACCTTATACAAGAAAAAAATATAAAATACAAACCCAATATACGAGTATATACGCAATATATATCCCTAAAACAAAAAAAACGTAAACAAAATGATTAAATATACACAATTTCACGCAAAAAACAAGAAATTACAAAAAAAAATACAAAACAAGCAAATATAAAACAAGCAAATAGCACGTTGGGCGCCAAATATGTTACCGTGCCGGGTGACTAAGGCTGTCATACAATATTTCTGACCAAATTATACCAAAAACCCGGCAACAGTATCTCGGGATGGGTTACCTTAATAACAGAAGACAACAGGTGCAAAACTAAGGAACAATAAACAGCGCTTTCAAAATAAACCTTATAATTATAATTAGTGAAATATATAACGTATTTACACAATTCAAAATTCAATGAAGCATAATAGTACAAAACACTGTTACATCAATTCAAACAAATTCAATGAGAGCATAATAGTACAGAAACACTGGCTAAATAAATGTTTTCTTTTCCTTTTTAACGCACGCCAGACAAGTCCCAGCAGGTCTGCCAAGGTCTAGACCAAATAGAGTCTTTATCCGGCTAAACACCTCGCACTACGAACTCCTGTGCCGTCGGCCAGTCCTTCGTTGCCGAACGTGCCTAAGAACGTGCACACCTCGTTGGTAGCCCACTACGACTCCTGTGCCGTCGGCCAGTCCTTCGTTGCCGAACGTGCCTAAGAACGTGCACCAGGTAATCCGTTGCAGCGGGAAAATGGCCTGAGGATGACAAACGGCCGATCCGTAATGTCGAACGCTGGGTGTGGGGTAGGCCTCCACACACTTGACCATATATATAGTCAACGAAACCAGACCCTGACCTTTGACTCAACCAGAAGGAGAGCACCGATACCCACAAACTTGGGCCGAGACGCCTCACTCCTCCGCTCTGGTGGTAACCTTGGCAATCAACCCTTAAATTATGCTCCACTTTTCTTAAAGATTTACAGAAACCAAAATCTCTTAATTCTGACCATAAATGCTTTCTATGCCAGCAGACCAAACAATGCCAATATTCCACCAGAGCAGAGTAAAGCTCTGCACGAAACTAGAAGGTTTTTACCAACCACCCCCCTACACATTGACCCCAATAATTAATTTTTACCCATTATGCAATACATAAAAACAAAAATACGTTATAAAATATCTTTAACACTTGCGTTTCCACTTAGTATACATATCACATAGCAACTATCAAAAATTTCCCTAAATAGTTACTGTACATAGTTAATAAAACCCCACCAAAAAATACAGAATACAAAAATTAAAAAATAATATTTACAAAACATGGAAAAATTATGACCACTGTTACAATATATATATATATATATATATATATATATATTATTATATGTGTATATATATGTATATATGTGTATATATATGTATATATGTGTATATATATGTATATATGTGTATATATGTGTATATATATGTATATATATATATAAATATATATATATATATATATATATATATATATATATATATATATATGTATACATTCAACTGCAAAGAACACGCAGTATAAATAACGTAAAGAACGACGCTTGTATAGGAGATATTCTTGCGCGGAATATCTCCTATACAAGCGTCGTTCTTTACGATATATTATATGTATATATAGTATATTATATATATATATATAATTATATATATATATATATTATATATATATATATATATATATATAATATATATTATATATATATATATATATATATAGATATACTATATATTATATATTATATGTGTATATAAATATATGTATATATATATATGTATATATGTGTGTGTGTGTATATATATATATATATATATGTATATATGTGTGTATATATATGTATATATGTGTATATATATGTATATATGTGTATATATATGTATATATGTGTATATATATGTATATATGTATATATATATATATATAATATATATATAAATATATATAATATATATATATATATATATATATATATATTTATATATATATATATATATATATTATATATATATATATATATATATATATAATATATATGTATATGTATATATGTATATATATATATATATATATATATATATATATATATAATATTTAAGAGAAATCCAATGACAAGGAGAAATGTAAATGCCATGAAAAGTCTTCTTTATGCGCAACGTTTCGAGCAATACGCTCATCTTCAGGCTGTTTAATAACAATGTGAAATTAAAATCAATATTGAATGAAAAACAAAACAGAAATTTCTATAACCTATTCGTAAAGACAAATTTTAAAAGACTGAGAAAAGAGGGTTAAATTCTAAGTTATACAGATTTACATATAAAAATTAAGAAGTTATTTTTAAATACATGTAGTAAAAGTGAAATTAATACACTGGAAAAATTACCAATAGTACACTGGAAACAACTGGAACTATCTACCTTACACTGCAGTATCCGAGGCCGACTAATTTGAGCAGACAAAGAACGGGAAACACGAGAAAATGGCGAGGGCGATTGGGGAGGAGGGATTATAAGGAATTGGGGAAGGAGGAGGGATCATAGCAATTGAGAGGGACGGACGATGAGTCAACATTCAGACTAGGGGACAATGCTTTAATGAAAAGGATTCTAAAATTCTTAGTGAGTTGGGACAAGTATTACAACCAAGAATTTTAAAATTGTCTAAAGTGACATCAATTACATTGATGCTGTTCACGAATACTGGAGGATTCTTTAGTTTTTAAAATTTTACCTGTTCGGCCACTTATTCCCATATGCGAATAAAATCTAGCCCTGAGAGAGCGAACAGTGCTGCCGATGTAATTCCCAAGGAGACACCTAGGGCAGGTAAATAAATATACAACACCGCTACGCAACGAGTCAGGGGTTCGATCCTTCGCTGAGAAAAAGCTACCTAAAGACGTTTTATTAATAAATATGATGCGGAAATCAGTATGATAAAAAAATTTCCTTAACAATTTTGTAAATTTAAGCTTAAATTCCTTATTCAAGGACCCATTTCAGGTACCAAGAAATATTTTATATCCTTCGGCACTGTAATACATGGAAGTTGAGGGCTATAAACATTATTTAAGAAGGATCTAATTAGTTTGTCTACATATTGAACAGGAAAAACTATTATTAGTAAAGTATGATCTTAGATTATTAAATTCATCATTAAGTAAGGTAAAATTGGAGGTCAAATTATATCCTCTGAACAGGAGAGTTTTAATACAAGACATCTTATAGTTGAAATCAGTAAAACTAAAAAAATTCATGCCCAAACCAGTGAAAGTGGGTTTCCTGTAAACTGATGTAGTAATAGAATCACCGTTTTTCGAAATTAAAAGATCTAAGAAGGGGAGGGAGCCATTTTCTCAGTTTCCATTGTATACGTTATATTGGGGTGCAAAGAATTTAGGAAGTTAAAGAATTGTTGCGCTTGTACCGCATTATCAAAGACTGCTATCGAATCATCAACGAAGCGTCGATAGAAAATTGGCTTGAGATGAGTGGGAGATTGTCTAAAAATTACACTTTCTAAATGAGTCATAAAAAAGTCAGCTGCTACGGTCCGACTGGTGATCCCATCCCTACCCCATCAATTGTTGGTAAACCTTATTGTTGAAAGTGAAATAGCATTGTTTGAAGACCAATTCTAAAAGTTCCTTCAAATGAGACAATGAAAAACCATGAAAATTATCAACTGAGCTAAAAACCCTATCTAAAATAATGGCAATAGTTTCAGATACAGGTACATTTGTGAAAAGTGACTTTACATCAAAACTGACAAAAAACTTTTTTGAATCGAAGTTTTTACCAGGAGGTCTTTTTGGAATTCAAACGAGTTATTTATAGTGTAAACATTTTTCGCAAAGGGGGACAGGAGACGAACAACAAATTTTGCCAATTGAAAGGTGGGTAAGTTATACGAAGCTAAAATAGGACGGAGAGGTGTTCCAGCTTTATGGATTTTAGGCAGACATATAATTGAGCAAGATTAGCACCAGATGCGAACAACTGAGAGTAAGTATCATTTTTTATTATCTTTAAGGACTTTAGTCGTGACAGAAATCTATTAACCTGGTCTTCTAACCTTACAATGACTTTATTTACAGGTTCTAGAATTTGTTTGAATTTAGTAAGATCACTTAGGATTTCATTAGTTTTGTTTATGTAGTCCGATTTATTCAAAATAACCACTCCGTTACCCTTGTCTGGTCTAGTCACAACAATCTCCTGGTTCTTTGCCAAATTCTTAATACACTGCAAATCACTCTTCCTAAATATGAAAGATTGAAATTTAAGATTTCTAAGTTTCAGAAAAAATTCTTGAGTTAGATTTGAGAACTGACATTTGAAATATTGAAATCCCCCACATGGGGAACATTTTTCAAGCCATTGAAAAATTTTTCAAAGTAAAGAAAAAACGAGGGCTTATATATTTGAAACAACGGAAGCTTAAATTGCAAACCAAGTGACAGTAAAAACTTTTCCCGAGGGGAGAGTGTGTAACTAGAAAGATTCGAAATTACCTTCTCTGAATTGAAAAAATTTGGTGAATTCATTCCCAAAGCCTTTAACTTACGTTCATGTGTTTCCAAGATGGTAGAGTGGAATTTTTCTAGTTCACGTTGTACAAGAGAAATTATTAATAAATAGTCCAACAACGACAAAGTATTTTTAAGAGTAGTTATATAATGCCCAAGAGACTTGTTATGCGAATCTGATATTT
>JAJOZX010005075.1:267500-285000 GCA_023014485.1 Bathynomus jamesi | reverse complement strand
GAGGTGAACCAAAAGGTGGAATCAAATTTAAACATCCAGTGGGACTTCATCGGGCTAGGTGGATGGCCAAAATTATATATTCATTAAAAATTTTTATGTTCAAATCTCAGTTCAAAATTTCAGTAAAAGACCAAAAAGGACTAAAAGACAGCTGTCTATTTGCTACTCGGTTATATGTAAAGGCATGGTTTACAGCTCCTCTGCCATATTGCGCTCCTCGTCTTGATCTGGAATTATAACAGAATCTTGTAGTCTACAAACAAATAAATGACACAATTGCATCTGTTGCTATTAAAAAACTGTTAGGTCACCTCTGGTACCTATCAGAAGAACTAGTAGCCTTGGTCTTTTATGATGAAGTGCCTACTGAAACAAAAAACAAAATGGTAAAGGCCTTGCAAAATACAACAGAAACTCTTCCTGCAAAACGGGCTTTTCTAGATCCTGCACTTATTCCAACGAAGAAATTAGAAGATTTTGTCACATCAAATACTCAAAGATTCTTTACATACCAGAATTTAGTTCAAATTTTTTACTCAAAGATGCTAAAGAATGGCATAATGATGAAGAGTATAACTCCGCTAAGAAATCTATCAAACAGTGGAAAGTCGTGAATGATATAGCGGAAAGAGGAGTAAAATTAATGGATGAATATAATAAAATACTAACACATGACGAAGATCAAAAACAATTCTTGCTACAAGTAGTGAAAAACTACAGGGCTGTTTACCCTGATAGAGAAAAAGAAACATTGATGAAGTAAGGACAGCTAATGTCTCAAATATCATGCTAGTTTAATTATGCATGCTTGTGGTTATGGTACGACCTACGGGAGAGCTTTCCACATTAAAAAAAAGCAATGCGCCTTGTACTGTACCTCCTGGGTGGTGTGGAAAACTCTACAACAATATTGGAAAAATTTGACAATTTGAGTCGTTCTGTCAATTTTTAATTGCTGGTAGCAACCCCTAAAAATTAAAAATTTGCTAAAATATTTTAGAATAGTTGTTTTTATGCTGAAATGAACCATTTAAAGGGTTGAACACATTAAAATATATAAAAAAAATTTTTACCCCCATATTTGAATCACCCTAATATATATATATATATATATATATATATATATATACACACCGTATATATATATATATATATATATATTATATATATAATATTATATGTGTGTACATATATATATGTATATATAATTTAGGGTGTCTCTTATTGGGTAGTCAAAAATTGAAATGTTGAATTATTTTATCTGCGCCCCCTAAATTAGTTCCATTTAGCATAAAAACTAAAACTTGAAAGTTTGACACAAATTGGCTCATATTTAGGGGTCGCCCCCGGCTAATAAAAAATGGTGACCATGGCATAATAGCTCCTGACATATGATTATGCTCATTATACACATAATTCCTTCCTTCTTTTTTTAGTTTGATTCGTTTTTATAAGTATAGGCCTTCTTATTTATCATTGATCCTTTTCTAACCTATCCTTGATGTTGTTATAATCCATCCTTTGGTCCTCAATCCTTCTTTATCCCAATCCTTTTTCTCCTATCCAAAATCCTTCCTGGCTCTTTTTTTATATACAATCAGCAATGAAGCATTGCTACAAAAAAAAACCATTAGTTTATTATATAGATAAATTCAAAATGCCAGTGCTATTTACATACTTTAATTACTTTAATTAGCATTATTTCCTTATACAACATTTATTTAATGTACAATGATTATACAATATGGTGTATTTTAAGGTGCGACCTCATTGATGGTTATTTTTTGAGAAGAACAGTTTTTGATGGAACTGGGTGACTCTGGCGGTGTTTTGCAACAATTTGGAGCAGGAACTGGAGCTGCTCTTCCCCCACTGTCAATTTCTTATTCAGCTCTTGAACTAAAGCTACTGCACGTTCTGCCCGGTCATTTACAACAGATAGAGCTGCAACAATAGCTCTGGCCCTTAAATATTCACAGTTGGATGTCCAAGTGCTGGGTGCCTTGTTCAGAAATCCTTCTGGCAAATTCAGCTTAGTAAAGAATTCTCTAGTATTTCTTGTAACAAGTTGGTGTAGTCCTTCACCAGAGCAAAAGGTCGATTCAGGAATCCGAGGACGCTTGGGTGGTCTATCAGTGGACTCATCTTCTAATGCCTTTACCATGCGTTTCTTTACATCTGTAGTAATTCGCTCATCAAAGAAAGCAAGACCAACTGCTTCTTCAGACAGGTACCATAAGTGGTTAGAGAGCTTTTTTTTAGTTGCATCAGAAATCTTTTTGTTAGGATAATTAATCAATGACCTCATAAGGAGCCAGTCATTAAATGGGGTTTCAATAGGGAGTGAGGATGTTGTCCAAGCCTTCATATAGATGAGAACAGAAAAAAGGGAAAGATCTCGAATTCCTCGTTCTTCAGTCTTAGTCATCTTGAACTGGTTTCGAAAAAGCCACATCTTGATAGAATAGAGCGCTTTGGACATCCAGCGAGCTCGATGCATGGCACCTGGTGCACGAAACTTGATGCCTTTATTGGGGACACCTCGAAGAAAGATGATGGACAGATCCAAAAGTTCTTGATAGTCATCCCGTAGCATAGGTGCCTGGGATCTAGCAAACTGAATTAGTTCAGTTTTAGACTGGATAATTGCTTCTTTAGTAATCGTGTCTGTCTCACCTGTTTGGAACTGGCTTTGATCAACAGAAGTCCAATTGTCACGAAAACCCTTAAAGATCAATATCTCTGGACCAGTTGATGTAGATCCCAATGTTGCTTCAAATGCAGCTCCCAACAATAAATCTAAAACATGGTGTCTACAAGGCAAGTACAAAACATCATGTCCCAATTTTGCTTCGATGAGAGCACAGGCTCCACTATATTGACCCGTGTTTGAAGCTGTTGTATCGAAACAAATATTCATTTAATTGAATTCATCATAAATATGATGATTAATTAATTAAAAACATATGTTTAGTATACTGACAACTGCTAGTAATTTCAAATATTAATTGCATAAATAATAGCTATATTTTATGAACTTTAATAAGCGGGGCGACCTCTAAAAATTATTCAATCCAAAAAACAATTTATATGTGATGTTTTTTCAACCAATGGAACTGGTTGAGGGGGAGCAACCTAAAAACATCAACACTTCGAAAATAAGAGACACCCTAAATTATATATATATATATATATATATATTATATATATATATATATATATATATATATATATATATATATGTATATATATATATATGTGTATATGTGTGTATATATATATATATGTATGTGTGTATATATATATATATATGTGTGTGTGTATATATATATATATATGTGTGTGTGTGTATATATATATATATATATTATATATATTATATATATATATATATATATATATATATATATATATATGTATATATATATGTTAACCCCCTTTTATGGCCCTGAGTCGGTTCGGAATCGACGGGGGTTCTGGTTAGGAGCTGCAACGGATATTTCTTCTATAACATTCTAATTCTTTTCGGTCGCCTCTTGTTAAACTCTTGGCTACAGACTCGCCAGACTGTTATGCCAATATCTTCTATGGTGCTTGGGTTGTCTCTTAATTTGGGCAAAGGGTCGCCACAATGTCTAATTCTTCTCTTTTTATAATACTCTGATACTTTCTCTGATACTTTCTCTGATACTAAAATTATCGACTTTTCTTTTATAACTTGTCGACTTAACTGACTGAGTTCCTGAAGAGAACAAGGCTCGAAGGAAAAGATAAAAACTTCTTTTACTTTGGTTTACTTCTCAAAATATACAGGTAGTGCTCTGAATTTACAAGGGTAGAGGTTCGACCTCTTTCGACCATGGCTCAGGCCGGAATCTAAAAATATTAAGGAGGCAAGGGGCCTCTGCCCCCTCCCCGCAGCAAGGCTGCTAACAAAGGAGTCCTAATGAAGTGCTATGATGAAGAAGTCTAATGCAGAAGTGCAATGAAGAAGTGCAATGACGAAGTGCTGTAATTTTACAAGTACATGTATAATATAAACTTAAATGTTTTGGGGGAGGACAGTTGAAGGTTAAATTTCCCCCCTTTTTAAACACATGATCAGATGTTTTGAAAGATTTCAACTAAAAAAAATAAAAATAAAAACTAATTTGTATTTTTCGCCGAGTCTACATTTATGAAGGCGATATCATTTCGTAATAGTACACATAAGTACAAATTAGTACACGACTGAGTACGTATTAATTTTGGTTCATTACAATTACGATTACAATTATGGATTACTTCACATTCGCTTATGATTGTTCATTACAGTTCTATTAAAGTACATTCTTACATTATAAATTAAATCATTACATTTAATTACAGTTTCAATGAAGTACATTACAAGTTATTATTAATTACAGTTTCATTAAAGTACATTACGTTATATTAAATTAAAGTATTACAGTTAATTACAATTAAACAGTTACTATAACTTTGTTTTGTTTTTACAGTGTTTCATATTAATAGACAATTAAGATGTTTAGAAATATAATACAACGTACATGGCACACATGATATAGATTTATATAAAACATAACGTGTTACATTATATTATAATATGTTATAAATTTTGGAATCAGAGCGAACGGAGGTATTTATCTTCGAAGCGCTCGATCCTGCCAGTCAGCGGAATTCGATAATAACTAACCAAGCATTTATGAATATCTCTAGGGGTGAACGCACTTAAAAATAAAAATGAAAAAAATATAATACGAGAACGTATTTGAACGTTTTCGAACGAAGGCAAAAGTTTTGCGTTTCATAGATTGACACGAATAAAAATGAATATTTAATAAAATTTATATAGGATAATGATCAAGATAAGATATGGACGTATGGGGGCGGGGTATATAGTCGAATAATAGTTATATTTATACTACATAACACCACAACATTATTACTAAAGAATTTACCATACATTGAATACGGAAGATGTCCAAATACTAAGAACGTGATTCAGTGTACAAAGTATGGGAAACGTAAAGAGAATAAAGTTATTTTATGACGTCATAGTGCATAAGTCATTATTAGAAAAGATGAATTAGAAAAATACAGTAATGAATAAAGAAGTACAAATCGAAATTCTATCCAAAACTCGCTTATGCGATTTTGGTTTCTTATGTAAAAATGGACATTCGAACATAAAACTATACGAACATAAGTTCTGCATGAAGACAATGAATCCATATAATGATGGTGTAGGAATTGTTCATTGTTCACTTTTTACAGTATTTCCCCCTCCAAAATGGTATTAATACAATAATATAATACAATTAATACAATATAATACAATTGAGAAAATAACATCGTAAGTAATTCAAGTTAGATGACGACATTCTCTACAATACAAATTTTGTACAGAACGAGTTCGGGTAGTTGAGTACAATGCAGAGTAATCAAATTTTTAACATGACACTCGCTTAGAGGGCTATGATAAAATATAAAAATTCAACGATTAAAACTTTACTTTTATACAAACAGGATAAAGGATTAATACGTTAATTTAGACAATCAATTAAGTTAGACAAACATTGATATGGTTAAAATTTTTTACCAAAATTTTTTTTTTTTTCTGTGGGGAAAATTACATTCATAATGAATAGGTAAGATAAAAGGGAAAAATGTAAATCGTACAATCTATAAGCTAATTTTTATTGACTAGTGTAGGTAAAAATAGAATTACGTAATGGATGATGTATAGACCTGTGGTCTAGTGTGTATTTGGGTGTATTAGGTGCAAAGTGTGTATTTTACAATTTCGAGGGACAGATTAGCTGATAGGATTGTTCAAGTAACTGAATAAATGCATGAGCAAAAATTTATATATAGTAAGCAAAAATGCGTAGGACTATATAAATAGCATAGTTAGCACTTACACGCTATGAAATAGTTTATTGTGACATCCAATGATTTTAGCATAAGGTTTGTATATATATATATATAGTGCGCATACATGCGTGTGTATGTGTAGGGATTTGGAAGGTTTTTGAATGAACAAAGTTTAAAAATAATGTATAATAATTTAAGATGGGTTTAGGGTTATAAAATCTTTTAAGTTTAAGTCAATTATTGTCATTATTATTATTATAAAATCCTTTAAGTTCAAGGTAGTATTTAAGTATTTAATTAAATCAGTTACACGAATTAAGGTAATAAAAAAAAGACGTACTTAGAAGACCTTACGAGTAATGACAGTAACTCTCACGGTTTTAAAATTGAATTTCGACACACAATTAAATTCGACTACGACAATTACTCAGTATTAATCGAATTAAAAAAAATATAAAAAATATAAAGTTTGGAAATAGAAATCAATGATAAACTATAATAAACTAAGCATATAATATTCTTAAAAAAAAAAAAAAACTTAACATAAACGGAGGTTATGTTCCATAGTACTAAAGAGGAATTAACCATGGTTGAACCATTTCTCCGGTTGTCACTGGGTTCAACTGGGGTTGGGGGTATGAAAATAAAATAAACTTAAAAGACAAAGTTTGTAGTACGACATTCGGGGGAATTGAGTGACTAAGCGGGGGGTATAAGTCTGAAATTGACAATTACATCTTTCGTGAGCACTTTGCCCTTTTTTTAAAAAAGATTGCTTGTCACACTACTTAGAACAAAAAATTAAAAGAGTTCAACAAACGGAGGGACGGCATGTTCCTCATATACATTACAATAATTACCAAAATCGTTACAAACAATTGTAAAAACTATTTTGGTTACAAATAATGAATTACATAACTATATATTTATATACGTAACAATGGCATGAAAAAGACAAATCGGTCAATTTCCTTTAAACAAAAAAAAAAGTTAAACTAAAGACAAAAATGGGTCAATTCAGGTTGAATTTAATTCTCTTTTACAACAAAAAAAAGTTGAATTAAATTCTCTTGAACAACAAAAAAAGGTTGAATTCAATTGACTGCATTGAAAACTTGGGACTTGAAAATTAACTTCGACTTAAAAACTAACTTTGACTTGAACTCTCTAACTTCAAATAAAACTCTAACTTCGAATAAAACTCTGACTTCGAATAAAACTCTGACTTCGAATATAACTCTGACTTCGAATATAACTCTGACTTCGAATATAACTCTGACTTCGAATATAACTCTGACTTCGAATATAACTGAAATCTCTGGGGCGGTTGTCCCACTTGGATGCAACCTTCTGAAACTGAAAACTGATTTGCAACTAACGGAAAATGGAAAATGACTGCACTTGATCTCTATTCAAGTGGAGACGATTAACCTCTGTTTTGGTTGACCCTCTTGGTGCAACCGACTTACTTGAAATGCAATCAAGTATCTCTATAACTTAAACTGTCTAACTTGAAATGAACTAAAAATGGAAAATGACTGCACTTGATCTCTATTCAAGTGGAGACGATTAACCTCTGTTTTGGTTGACCCTCTTGGTGCAACCTTCTGACTTCAAAAACTGACTTCAAAAAATGACTTCAAAAAATGACTTCAAAAAATGACTTCAAAATTACTTCAAGTATCTCTCTAAATCTATAAACTCTCTGTAAACTCTCTCTCTCTTAATTTGCAAGTAAATTCAATTCAGTAATTGAAAAAATTTGCAAACAAAAATATAAAATGTAAACAACATTTCACTCTAATGTACACGAAGGTACGATACTATTATGTTTGATACATAAAATAAAATTATTCTATACTGAATATAACAGTGAAAATAACTGAAAATAACTCTCTGAAATTAACTCTCTGAAATTAACTCTCTTTGTAATTAACTCTCTTTGAAATTAACTCTCTTTGAAATTAACTCTCTTTGAAATTAACTCTCTTTGAAATTAACTCTCTTTGAAATTAACTCTCTTGAAATTACTGTTTCAATAAAAACAAATGTATCACTGGTGTCTGCAATGTTCACTGTGTTTTGTGTTAAATTCTGGTTTGATACTCATTATTAACTGTTAATAATAGTGACTTTTCAAATGTTTATAAATTACTTAAAAAAACAAACTGTACTTAACAAAATTTTCTACGGGGAAATCCTTGAGACGTGTCCTGAAGACGTCTTGCTGGCTACTTCTTCTTGGATGAAAACTAGGCGTGGAGAACTTGGAGTAGTGACACACCGGTTCAAGGGTGGATGTTACGAACAAGAAGTCGTGACACGCCGGTCAACTGGTTTTATCCTGATGCAGGGTAATTTCTATCTTGGCCAAAGAGTGGCCTCTTCTTAAATCTTCTTGTTAAAATCTTCTTCTTCTAAAATAATCTTCTTCTTATCCTGGTAAAGGGTCGCCAAATTGTTAGACCCCATATCTTCTTCTTCTTCTTATCCTGGCTATGGGTCTGGGGTGTCTCGTATAGACGAGGCGTTCTTGTTAAGGGGCAAGGGGCCTCTGCCCCCTCCCCGCAGCGAGGCTGCAGTCCAAAGAAGAGTCTCGTAATGACGTTCTCTGATGAAGTACTAATCTGAAGTCTAATGAAGAAGTCCAATGAAGAAGTGCTGTAATTTTACAAGTACATGTATAATATAAACTTAAATGTTTTGGGGAGGACAGTTGAAGGTTAAATTTCCCCCCTTTTTAAACACATGATCAGATGTTTTGAAAGATTTCAACTAAAAAAAATAAAAATAAAAACTAATTTGTATTTTTTCGCCGATCTACATTTATGAAGGCGATATCATTTCGTAATAGTACACATAAGTACAAATTAAGTACACGACTGAGTACGTATTAATTTTGGTTCATTACAATTACGATTACAATTATGGATTACTTCACATTCGCTTATGATTGTTCATTATAGTTCTATTAAAGTACATTCTTACATTATAAATTAAATCATTACATTTAATTACAGTTTCAATGAAGTACATTACAAGTTATTATTAATTACAGTTTCATTAAAGTACATTACGTTATATTAAATTAAAGTATTACAGTTAATTACAATTAAACAGTTACTATAACTTTGTTTTGTTTTTACAGTGTTTCATATTAATAGACAATTAAGATGTTTAGAAATATAATACAACGTACATGGCACACATGATATAGATTTATATAAAACATAACGTGTTACATTATATTATAATATGTTATAAATTTTGGAATCAGAGCGAACGGAGGTATTTATCTTCGAAGCGCTCGATCCTGCCAGTCAGCGGAATTCGATAATAACTTACCAAGCATTTATGAATATCTCTAGGGGTGAACGCCTTAAAATAAAAATGAAAAAAATATAATACGAGAACGTATTGAACGTTTTCGAACGAAGGCAAAAGTTTTGCGTTTCATAGATTGACACGAATAAAAATGAATATTTAATAAAATTTATATAGGATAATGATCAAGATAAGATATGGACGTATGGGGGCGGGGTATATAGTCGAATAATAGTTATATTTATACTACATAACACCACACATTATTACTAAAGAATTTACCATACATTGAATACGGAAGATGTCCAAATACTAAGAACGTGATTCAGTGTACAAAGTATGGGAACGTAAAGAGAATAAAGTTATTTTATGACGTCATAGTGCATAAGTCATTATTAGAAAAGATGAATTAGAAAAATACAGTAATGAATAAAGAAGTACAAATCGAAATTCTATCAAAAACTCGCTTATGCGATTTTGGTTTCTTATGTAAAAATGGACATTCGAACATAAAACTATACGAACATAAGTTCTGCATGAAGACAATGAATCCATATAATGATGGTGTAGGAATTGTTCATTGTTTACTTTTTACAGTATTTCCCCCTCCAAAATGGTATTAATACAATAATATAATACAATTAATACAATATAATACAATTGAGAAAATAACATCGTAAGTAATTCAAGTTAGATGACGACATTCTTTACAATACAAATTTTGTACAGAACGAGTTCGGGTAGTTGAGTACAATGCAGAGTAATCAAATTTTTAACATGACACTCGCTTAGAGGGCTATGATAAAATATAAAAATTCAACGATTAAAACTTTACTTTTATACAAACAGGATAAAGGATAATACGTTAATTTAGACAATCAATTAAGTTAGACAAACATTGATATGGTTAAAATTTTTACCAAAATTTTTTTTTTTCTGTGGGGAAAATTACATTCATAATGAATAGGTAAGATAAAAGGGAAAAATGTAAATCGTACAATCTATAAGCTAATTTTTATTGACTAGTGTAGGTAAAAAGAATTACGTAATGGATGATGTATAGACCTGTGGTCTAGTGTGTATTTGGGTGTATTAGTGCAAAGTGTGTATTTTACAATTACGAGGGACAGATTAGCGATAGGATTGTTCAAGTAACTGAATAAATGCATGAGCAAAAATTTATATATAGTAAGCAAAATGCGTAGGACTATATAAATAGCATAGTTAGCACTTACACGCTATGAAATAGTTTATTGTGACATCCAATGATTTTAGCATAAGGTTTGTATATATAATATATATATAGTGCGCATACATGCGTGTGTATGTGTAGGGATTTGGAAGGTTTTGAATGAACAAAGTTTAAAAATAATGTATAATAATTTAAGATGGGTTTAGGGTTATAAATCTTTTAAGTTTAAGTCAATTATTGTCATTATATTATTATAAAATCCTTTAAGTTCAAGGTAGTATTTAAGTATTTAATTAAATCAGTTACACGAATTAAGGTAATAAAAAAAGACGTACTTAGAAGACCTTACGAGTAATGACAGTAACTCTCACGGTTTTAAAATTGAATTTCGACACACAATTAAATTCGACTACGACAATTACTCAGTATTAATCGAATTAAAAAAATATAAAAAATATAAAGTTTGGAAATAGAAATCAATGATAAACTATAATAAACTAAGCATATAATATTCTTAAAAATAAAAAAAAAAACTTAACATAAACGGAGGTTATGTTCCATAGTACTAAAGAGGAATTAACCATGGTTGAACCATTTCTCCGGTTGTCACTGGGTTCAACTGGGGTTGGGGGTATGAAAATAAAATAAACTTAAAGACAAAGTTTGTAGTACGACATTCGGGGGAATTGAGTGACTAAGCGGGGGGTATAAGTCTGAAATTGACAATTACATCTTTCGTGAGCACTTTGCCCTTTTTTTAAAAAAGATTGCTTGTCACACTACTTAGAACAAAAAATTAAAAGAGTTCAACAAACGGAGGGACGGCATGTTCCTCATATACATTACAATAATTACCAAAATCGTTACAACAATTGTAAAAACTATTTTGGTTACAAATAATGAATTACATAACTATATATTTATATACGTAACAATGGCATGAAAAAGACAAATCGGTCAATTTCCTTTAAACAAAAAAAAAAGTTAAACTAAAGACAAAAATGGGTCAATTCAGGTTGAATTTAATTCTCTTTTACAACAAAAAAAAGTTGAATTAAATTCTCTTGAACAACAAAAAAAGGTTGAATTCAATTGACTGCATTGAAAACTTGGGACTTGAAAATTAACTTCGACTTAAAAACTAACTTTGACTTGAACTCTCTAACTTCAAATAAAACTCTAACTTCGAATAAAACTCTGACTTCGAATAAAACTCTGACTTCGAATATAACTCTGACTTCGAATATAACTCTGACTTCGAATATAACTCTGACTTCGAATATAACTCTGACTTCGAATATACTGAAATCTCTGGGGCGGTTGTCCCACTTGGATGCAACCTTCTGAAACTGAAAACTGATTTGCAACTAACGGAAAATGGAAAATGACTGCACTTGATCTCTATTCAAGTGGAGACGATTAACCTCTGTTTTGGTTGACCCTCTTGGTGCAACCGACTTACTTGAAATGCAATCAAGTATCTCTATAACTTAAACTGTCTAACTTGAAATGAACTAAAAATGGAAAATGACCGCACTTGATCTCTATTCAAGTGGAGACGATTAACCTCTGTTTTGGTTGACCCTCTTGGTGCAACCTTCTGACTTCAAAAACTGACTTCAAAAAATGACTTCAAAAAATGACTTCAAAATTACTTCAAGTATCTCTCTAAATCTATAAACTCTCTGTAAACTCTCTCTCTCTTAATTTGCAAGTCAATTCAATTCAGTAATTGAAAAAATTTGCAAACAAAAATATAAAATGTAAACAACATTTCACTCTAATGTACACGAAGGTACGATACTATTATGTTTGATACATAAAATAAAATTATTCTATACTGAATATAACAGTGAAAATAACTGAAAATACTCTCTGAAATTAACTCTCTGAAATTAACTCTCTTTGAAATTAACTCTCTTTGAAATTAACTCTCTTTGAATTAACTCTCTTTGAAATTAACTCTCTGTTACAATTAACTCTCTGTTAAATTAACTCTCTTGAAATTAACTCTCTTTGAAATTAACTCTCTTTGAAATTAACTCTCTTGAAATTACTGTTTCAATAAAAACAAATGTATCACTGGTGTCTGCAATGTTCACTGTGTTTGTGTTAAATTCTGGTTTGATACTCATTATTAACTGTTAATAATAGTGACTTTTCAAATGTTTATAAATTACTTAAAAAAACAAACTGTACTTAACAAAATTTTCTACGGGGAAATCCTTGAGACGTGTCCTGAAGACGTCTTGCTGGCTACTTCTTCTTGGATGAAAACTAGGCGTGGAGAACTTGGAGTAGTGACACACCGGTTCAAGGGTGGATGTTACGAACAAGAAGTCGTGACACGCCGGTCAACTGGTTTTATCCTGATGCAGGGTAATTTCTATCTTGGCCAAAGAGTGGCCTCTTCTTAAAATCTTCTTGTTAAAATCTTCTTCTTCTTAAAATAATCTTCTTCTTATCCTGGTAAAGGGTCGCCAAATTGTTAGACCCCATATCTTCTTCTTCTTCTTATCCTGGCTATGGGTCTGGGGTGTCTCGTATAGACGAGGCGTTCTTGTTAAGGGGCAAGGGGCCTCTGCCCCCTCCCCGCAGCGAGGCTGCAGTCCAAAGAAGAGTCTCGTAATGACGTTCTCTGATGAAGTACTAATCTGAAGTCTAATGAAGAAGTCCAATGAAGAAGTGCTGTAATTTTACAAGTACATGTATAATATAAACTTAAATGTTTTGGGGGAGGACAGTTGAAGGTTAAATTTCCCCCCTTTTTAAACACATGATCAGATGTTTTGAAAGATTTCAACTAAAAAAATAAAAATAAAAACTAATTTGTATTTTTCGCCGAGTCTACATTTATGAAGGCGATATCATTTCGTAATAGTACACATAAGTACAAATTAAGTACACGACTGAGTACGTATTAATTTTGGTTCATTACAATTACGATTACAATTATGGATTACTTCACATTCGCTTATGATTGTTCATTATAGTTCTATTAAAGTACATTCTTACATTATAAATTAAATCATTACATTTAATTACAGTTTCAATGAAGTACATTACAAGTTATTATTAATTACAGTTTCATTAAAGTACATTACGTTATATTAAATTAAAGTATTACAGTTAATTACAATTAAACAGTTACTATAACTTTGTTTTGTTTTACAGTGTTTCATATTAATAGACAATTAAGATGTTTAGAAATATAATACAACGTACATGGCACACATGATATAGATTTATATAAAACATAACGTGTTACATTATATTATAATATGTTATAAATTTTGGAATCAGAGCGAACGGAGGTATTTATCTTCGAAGCGCTCGATCCTGCCAGTCAGCGGAATTCGATAATAACTTACCAAGCATTTATGAATATCTCTAGGGGTGAACGCACTTAAAAATAAAAATGAAAAAAATATAATACGAGAACGTATTTGAACGTTTTCGAACGAAGGCAAAAGTTTTGCGTTTCATAGATTGACACGAATAAAAATGAATATTTAATAAAATTTATATAGGATAATGATCAAGATAAGATATGGACGTATGGGGGCGGGGTATATAGTCGAATAATAGTTATATTTATACTACATAACACCACAACATTATTACTAAAGAATTTACCATACATTGAATACGGAAGATGTCCAAATACTAAGAACGTGATTCAGTGTACAAAGTATGGGAAACGTAAAGAGAATAAAGTTATTTTATGACGTCATAGTGCATAAGTCATTATTAGAAAAGATGAATTAGAAAAATACAGTAATGAATAAAGAAGTACAAATCGAAATTCTATCCAAAACTCGCTTATGCGATTTTGGTTTCTTATGTAAAATGGACATTCGAACATAAAACTATACGAACATAAGTTCTGCATGAAGACAATGAATCCATATAATGATGGTGTAGGAATTGTTCATTGTTTACTTTTTACAGTATTTCCCCCTCCAAAATGGTATTAATACAATAATATAATACAATTAATACAATATAATACAATTGAGAAAATAACATCGTAAGTAATTCAAGTTAGATGACGACATTCTTTACAATACAAATTTTGTACAGAACGAGTTCGGGTAGTTGAGTACAATGCAGAGTAATCAAATTTTTAACATGACACTCGCTTAGAGGGCTATGATAAAATATAAAAATTCAACGATTAAAACTTTACTTTTATACAAACAGGATAAAGGATTAATACGTTAATTTAGACAATCAATTAAGTTAGACAAACATTGATATGGTTAAAATTTTTTACCAAAATTTTTTTTTTTTCTGTGGGGAAAATTACATTCATAATGAATAGGTAAGATAAAAGGGAAAAATGTAAATCGTACAATCTATAAGCTAATTTTATTGACTAGTGTAGGTAAAAATAGAATTACGTAATGGATGATGTATAGACCTGTGGTCTAGTGGTGTATTTGGGTGTATTAGGTGCAAAGTGTGTATTTTACAATTACGAGGGACAGATTAGCTGATAGGATTGTTCAAGTAACTGAAAAATGCATGAGCAAAAATTTATATATAGTAAGCAAAAATGCGTAGGACTATATAAATAGCATAGTTAGCACTTACACGCTATGAAATAGTTTATTGTGACATCCAATGATTTTAGCATAAGGTTTGTATATATATATATATAGTGCGCATACATGCGTGTGTATGTGTAGGGATTTGGAAGGTTTTGAATGAACAAAGTTTAAAAATAATGTATAATAATTTAAGATGGGTTTAGGGTTATAAAATCTTTTAAGTTTAAGTCAATTATTGTCATTATTATTATTATAAAATCCTTTAAGTTCAAGGTAGTATTTAAGTATTTAATTAAATCAGTTACACGAATTAAGGTAATAAAAAAAGACGTACTTAGAAGACCTTACGAGTAATGACAGTAACTCTCACGGTTTTAAAATTGAATTTCGACACACAATTAAATTCGACTACGACAATTACTCAGTATTAATCGAATTAAAAAAAATATAAAAAATATAAAGTTTGGAAATAGAAATCAATGATAAACTATAATAAACTAAGCATATAATATTCTTAAAAATAAAAAAAAAAAACTTAACATAAACGGAGGTTATGTTCCATAGTACTAAAGAGGAATTAACCATGGTTGAACCATTTCTCCGGTTGTCACTGGGTTCAACTGGGGTGGGGGTATGAAAATAAAATAAACTTAAAAGACAAAGTTTGTAGTACGACATTCGGGGGAATTGAGTGACTAAGCGGGGGGTATAAGTCTGAAATTGACAATTACATCTTTCGTGAGCACTTTGCCCTTTTTTTAAAAAAGATTGCTTGTCACACTACTTAGAACAAAAAATTAAAAGAGTTCAACAAACGGAGGGACGGCATGTTCCTCATATACATTACAATAATTACCAAAATCGTTACAAACAATTGTAAAAACTATTTTGGTTACAAATAATGAATTACATAACTATATATTTATATACGTAACAATGGCATGAAAAAGACAAATCGGTCAATTTCCTTTAAACAAAAAAAAAAGTTAAACTAAAGACAAAAATGGGTCAATTCAGGTTGAATTTAATTCTCTTTTACAACAAAAAAAGTTGAATTAAATTCTCTTGAACAACAAAAAAAGGTTGAATTCAATGACTGCATTGAAAACTTGGGACTTGAAAATTAACTTCGACTTAAAAACTAACTTTGACTTGAACTCTCTAACTTCAAATAAAACTCTAACTTCGAATAAAACTCTGACTTCGAATAAAACTCTGACTTCGAATATAACTCTGACTTCGAATATAACTCTGACTTCGAATATAACTCTGACTTCGAATATAACTCTGACTTCGATATAACTGAAATCTCTGGGGCGGTTGTCCCACTTGGATGCAACCTTCTGAAACTGAAAACTGATTTGCAACTAACGGAAAATGGAAAATGACTGCACTTGATCTCTATTCAAGTGGAGACGATTAACCTCTGTTTTGGTTGACCCTCTTGGTGCAACCGACTTACTTGAAATGCAATCAAGTATCTCTATAACTTAAACTGTCTAACTTGAAATGAACTAAAAATGGAAAATGACTGCACTTGATCTCTATTCAAGTGAGACGATTAACCTCTGTTTTGGTTGACCCTCTTGGTGCAACCTTCTGACTTCAAAACTGACTTCAAAAAATGACTTCAAAAAATGACTTCAAAAAATGACTTCAAATTACTTCAAGTATCTCTCTAAATCTATAAACTCTCTGTAAACTCTCTCTCTCTTAATTTGCAAGTCAATTCAATTCAGTAATTGAAAAATTTGCAAACAAAAATATAAATGTAAACAACATTTCACTCTAATGTACACGAAGGTACGATACTATTATGTTTGATACATAAAATAAAATTATTCTATACTGAATATAACAGTGAAAATAACTGAAAATAACTCTCTGAAATTAACTCTCTGAAATTAACTCTCTTTGTAATTAACTCTCTTTGAAATTAACTCTCTTTGAAATTAACTCTCTTTGAAATTAACTCTCTTTGAAATTAACTCTCTGTTACAATTAACTCTCTGTTACAATTAACTCTCTTTGAAATTAACTCTCTTTGAAATTAACTCTCTTTGAAATTAACTCTCTTGAAATTACTGTTTCAATAAAAACAAATGTATCACTGGTGTCTGCAATGTTCACTGTGTTTTGTGTTAAATTCTGGTTTGATACTCATTATTAACTGTTAATAATAGTGACTTTTCAAATGTTTATAAATTACTTAAAAAACAAACTGTACTTAACAAAATTTTCTATGGGGAAATCCTTGAGACGTGTCCTGAAGACGTCTTGCTGGCTACTTCTTCTTGGATGAAAACTAGGCGTGGAGAACTTGGAGTAGTGACACACCGGTTCAAGGGTGGATGTTACGAACAAGAAGTCGTGACACGCCGGTCAACTGGTTTTATCCTGATGCAGGGTAATTTCTATCTTGGCCAAAGAGTGGCCTCTTCTTAAATCTTCTTGTTAAAATCTTCTTCTTCTTAAAATAATCTTCTTCTTATCCTGGTAAAGGGTCGCCAAATTGTTAACCCCATATCTTCTTCTTCTTCTTATCCTGGCTATGGGT
>JAJOZX010005075.1:257500-262500 GCA_023014485.1 Bathynomus jamesi | reverse complement strand
TGCCGTAACTCGAACGGTCCCAGCGTAAATTCCACAAATTTCCCCTGCGCTCGCGAAGGTGTCGCAATTACAAACAATTTGAAGGTTCTATCCTTAAATGCTCGTAGCCTACGAAATAAAATAAACGAATTTTTTTCTTTAATTGCTTGTAAAGACTATGATTTAATTGCGATAAATGAATCGTGGCTTAGCACTGAAACACGTGACTTTGTAGGGGAGTATCAAATTAAAGGTTATAGACTTTTTGTTAAAAACAGAATAGGTAGGCGAGGAGGCGGTGTTATGTTGTATATCAAAGATAATATTGCGAACGTTATAGAAGTAAAGCACTCAATTCCAGAACCGATAGATTCGACTATAGCAGAACTTAAATTGAACGATTTCAAACTTCTTGTTGCGGTTATATATAGGCCCCTAATCAAACAGCTGATACGGACGAAGCGTTATATCGTGAACTAAAGAGAATAATCGGTAGTGAGCAGGCTTTAGTTATGGGTGACTTTAATTGCGCCAACGTGAATTACGATACAATGCAGGGAGACGCGGAAGGTAATCGTTTAGTTAATTTTCTCGAGGATAGCTTTCTTATTCAAAAGGTTGGGGAACCTACGAGGTTGGACAGTATTTTAGATTTAGTAATAACTACGGATGATAGGCTAATTACTGATCTTCAAGTAATAGAACCGTTAAGCAATAGCGATCACAATATGGTAGAGTTTGTCCTCTCAGTAAGTCACTCGAAACCAACTAACTCGACTAAAATTCCTAACTTCCAGCACGCAGACTTTAGTAAATTTCGAAATAAATTTCACACGTCAATTGGGAAAACGTAATGGGGAACTCCAACGCAAAACTAATGTGGGAATCGTTCGAAACGGTATTTAGGACTATAAATGAGGAATGTGTACCGTACAAAATTAAGCGTGCGAAAGTAAAAACAAGCCCTTGTGGTTTACTTCTAGAGTAGGAGACATTATAAAGAGTAGAGATAGGGCTTATAGGCTACATAAGTGCGATAAAGACAATTTTGTTACGAAACAACTACATATCTCTGAGGCGTGAAGCGAAAAGTGTAATAAAAAAGTCCAAGCGCGAATTTGAAATCTCCATAGCTCGTGACGGTAAAGAAAACCCCAAGCGATTCTTTCAATACGTCAATAATAGAAATCCAGTAAAAAGTGTCTTAGGTCATTTGAAAAATGTAAATGGAGATCTAGTCTCTGAAAACAAGGAAATGGCTACCTTGCTAAACGAATTTTTTACGTCAGTTTTTACTATAGAAGATGTAACGAATATCCCTACGGTCATAGACATAATACCTTTTGATAATGGTAATATTTTGGATAATATTGTCGTTAGTGAAGGGGAAGTAATGCGCTATAATGATAAAATGAAAACGCGTAAATCACCGGGTCCGGATTCCATATATCCCGTACAACTAAAAGAATTAAAAGATAGCATTGTTGTGCCGCTAACAAAGATTTTTAATGCGTCTATTTCCGAGGGGTGCGTACCAGATAATTTCAAGTTAGCAAACGTAACACCTATCTTTAAGAAAGGCGATAAAGGTGCGGCGGGAAATTATAGGCCAATCAGTTTAACGTCTGTTGTAGGTAAGCTACTGGGATCAATAATTAGGGATCGTATAGTCGAACACTTAGAAGTGCATAATCTGGTTAGAAATACGCAGCACGGTTTTAGGCGAAACAAATCTTGCTTAACTAATCTTTTAGAATTTTTCCAAAGCGTGGTTGACGTTTACGATAGACATCGGGCGGTTGATGTAGTGTATTTAGATTTTCAAAAAGCGTTTGACACCGTGCCGCACAAAAGACTCATTGAAAAAACTAAGGCTCATGGAATCAGGGGTGTAGTAATAAATTGGCTAGAAGAGTGGTTGCGAGGCAGGAAACAGAGGGTGGTCGTTGATGGAGCGGAGTCGTGTTAGGCTAATGTAGCGAGTGGCGTTCCTCAGGGTTCTGTATTGGGCCCCTTGCTTTTTCTTATATATATTAACGATTTAGATGTCGGCCTAGTCAGTACAGTTTCAAAGTTTGCGGATGACACGAAGCTGGGTGGTAGGGCGATTAATGACGAAGATAGATGTAAAATTCAGGAAGTTCTGAATAAAATCGTTGATTGGTCAGTCACATGGCAAATGAGATTTAACGTGGATAAGTGCAAAATTTTGCATAAAGGTTCGCGTAACGGTAATGTTGCGTATAGTATGTCAGGGAAAGATTTAGCAAGCGTAGAGCAGGAAAAAGATTTAGGAGTTATAGTCACTGGTGATTTAAAAGTAGCGAAACAAAGTACATTAGCGGTCAATAAGGCGAACAAATTTTTAGGTTTTATAGCTCGAAATTTTGAGTACAAATCGCGCGATATTACAGTTCCTCTTTATAAATCATTAGTTAGACCCCATTTGGAGTACGCGGTCCAACTTTGGAATCCGCATATGCTCAAAGATATATATAAAATCGAAAGAGTTCAAAGACGAGCAACTAAGATGAATCCTTCGCTTAGGTTAAAGTCGTACGAGGATAGGCTTAAGAAGTTAAAATTGACCACGGTCGAGACTAGGAGGCTAAGGGTGATCTAATCCAGGTTTTCAAAATTATGAATGGGTTAGATAACGTAGATAGAGATAGCTTTTTCGAAATATCTCAATATAATAGGACTAGAAATAACGGGTGTAAGTTGACAAGTAGAAGGTTCGAGACAGCAGTTGCCAAAAACTTTTTTACGCATAGAATAGTAAATCGCTGGAATAGTTTGCCGGTAGAAGTAATAAGCAGCACTTCTATAAACATGTTTAAAAATCGATTAGACGCATATGTAGATAGATTGGGTATAGTTTAAGATAGTAAAATTAAGGCTTTGTGGTGATACATCCCACAGCTCAACACAAGTGTTGTGGGATATAGGGAGGCAGCATTTTGGGTTAGGGGATACTCAATGTCCTTACACACTCCACTTAAAGAGATTCCTCTGCCGAGCGGTGCCCCCCATAGTACTGTGAGGTATTGAAAAACTCATGATCTTCACTTGCTCCACAAACACCTTGAAATGGGAGACCCAAAATGGGTGCACACACATTTCTACATTACTGTACAGTCTTTACAGCCACACATACGCTTTTCCTCCTAAGTATATATATTGTAATGTATATGTTGGTAAATTTGACTTGGTCCGCAATCGATATGGACCGTGACTTATTTTTGGTTGGCAAGGTACTAGTGTTGATGGATACCGTAATGAAATTGACTGGATTCTTTGGATCTGATATATTTGCATGTCGGTTATAAATAGATATAGAGTGTAACATATTTGTGGAGAGTAGTCTATTATGACTTGATCCTCTGGATCGAGAGATTCTATCTTTAGTTTTAAATCGATAATTAATTAATTTTAAATCGATAATTATTTAGTTTTGTAAAAATTGGTCGTTGCCAATGTACAGGTGGTTTTTGCATAAATTTCTTATGTTCTTCTGGTTCGGAACCCACGTAAAATTGTAGGTCCCCTCCGCCACCACGGAGGACCTAGACACAGTGGCGTATCAAGGGAGGGGCGAGAGAGGCGACTGCCCCGAGCGGCACTTCCCGAGGGGCGGCAAATTACTGTCAGGCGGGCGCAGTATGCATAATTTTGGGTTTTTATGTTTTAAAATGCAACCCTCCAAAAAATTATATCTCATCATTGTAGCGCGTTGTTTGTGTACAAAATATCCATGGTTTTGATGAAAAATCATCATTAAATGCTATATATGCCACCTCAATGCCACTATTTCCACAAATAGTTGCGTTAAATTTTCACATCGGAAAGGTTGCCAGCCCTATTTTTCAGACTTTCCCTATATTATTTAGGTTAGGTTTGCATTCTTTGAGCTTTGATGATGTTAATAATTAATGGTTGTTTTATTTTGCAGATACCCTACTGAATTAGCAAACATGAGCAAACGACAGAGACTGAGTGGTACTGCATACAAGAATCTTCGCGAAAAAAAAGAGGAGCAAGGCAAGCGTGCTGCTAAGCGATTTCATCAGTTAATGGGATTCTCAGACACACCTTCAGTGCCTTCTGGGAAGCAAGGAGATCAACCGCAATGTGATATATCTTTAGAGATAGATGTTCAAGCGGCAACTTCAAGTGAACCCCCAAATAATCTGGATCAACCCTCATCTACATCACAAAGTCACCCACCCACACATCACCCACAGAGTCTGTTTAACGATTCTGGCAACTGGCCCGTTCCAATGACGGACAATTTGAGAATCGAACTCATTAAACGTGGACCATCACATTTGAAAAACATGAATGGACCCTTTCCAGCTGATTCAAACAATAGGTCAATGTCAGAAGTTTGGTATTTCAAAACTTTGGAAAATGGCGAAAAAATTGAAAGGTCATGGCTAATCTTCTCACCTTCAAAATGTAGCTTGCATTGCTTTTGCTGTCGTCTCTTCAACAACATCTCCAGTGCATTTGGAAAAGAAGAAGGATTTTTGCCTGGAGGAAACTGAATCCAAGAGTACCTGAACATGAAAACAGTCCATATCATACCCGATGCTTTGAACAATGGAAAGAGTTGTCTATGCGCCTTCAGTTGAATGCTACAATAGATAATGCACATCAGTTGCAAATAAAACATGCTACTGCTAAGTGGAAAGAAATACTGAGACGAATTTATGACTGCATCATGTTCTTGGCAAAACAAGATCTTGCATTCCGAGGGCACCGAGAGAACTTAAATGAAGAAGCTGGGCTAGCTGGCAATTCTGGAAACTTTTTGGAGTTAATAAAACTAATGGGCAAATATGACCCAGTAATTAGGGAACATCTTACAAAAATACAAATGACTGACAAGATATCCACTACGTATTTGTCACCTAGCATTCAAAATGAGTTCATCACACTAATCGGCTGTAATGTTCGGAAATGTATAATTGATAATGTGTCTAGTGCAAAGTACTTTGCAATAATTTTCGATAGTACAC
>JAJOZX010005075.1:235000-252500 GCA_023014485.1 Bathynomus jamesi | reverse complement strand
ATAGCTCAGGCCAGAATCTAAAAATATTAAGAAGGCAAGGGGCCTCTGCCCCCTCCCCGCAGCGAGGCTGCTAACAAGGGGAGTCTCTTAGCAGTGACCAAAGCAGAGAGCCGTAATGAAGTGTCCTTCATTTTACAAATACATGTATAAAATATGCCTGAATGTTGGGGGATGGCAGTTGGAGGTTAAGTTTCCCCCCTTTTAAACACGATCAGGTGTTTGAAAGTTTCCAAATAAAAATTTAAAAAAAAAATAAAAATAAAAACTAATCTTATTTTTTTTTGCCACGTCTTCATTTCTGAAGGCGATATCATTTAACGACTGAGTACATTTTTGTTTGGGTTTATTACAATTATGATTTCGATTATGGATTACTTCCCATTCGCTTATGATTGTCCCTTACAGTTCTATTAAAGTACATTCTTACATTATATATAAAGTCATTACATTCAATTATAGTTTCATTGAAGTACATTACGTCGTTACTATTCTTACAGTGTTTTTATATATATATATATATGGTTAGATTATATGGTTAGATTATATGGTTAGATTATATGGTAAGATCATATGGTTAGATTATATGGTCAGATTATATGGTCAGATTATATATGGTTATTAGCAAAGCTGGGCACTTGGTTTTTTTTTTGCGGTACTGCGGTACTGCGGTACTACCGCACTACCAAACCGGTACCGCATAACGCAGTACCGCAAAGGATCGCTGAAAGTACAGCCTGTACTTTCAGCGATCCTTTGCGGTACTGCGTTATGCGGTACCGGTTTGGTAGTGCGGTAGTACCGCAGTACCGCAGTACCGCAAAAAAAACCGCAAGTGCCCAGCTTTGGTTATTAGTACAGCACAAGTACATGAGGCATGACAAGATAATTTATATACAAAATAATATGTTATATTACATTTTTAATATGTTATGAATTTGGATCAGAGCGAAAGATGTTGTTTATCTTAGAAACGTTCAATTCTGCTGTGATTCGCGAATTCGACCACTCAACTACTGTAAGCCTAATGAATGTCTTGTGAGGGTGAACGCACTTAAAAGAAAAAAAGAAAAAAAATACATGTGGACGTATTTTACATGTAAGTAACAGAATAGGTTGTGTGCGTAATATAGACGCGCGTAAAATATGGACTGATAGGTTGATAGGTATCAGTATTATTATTATGATTAAAGAATTTACCATACATTCAATACGGAAGATGTCCAAATACTAAACACGTGATTCAGTGTTCAAGGTATGGAAAACGTGAAGAGAATTAAGTTACTTTATGACGTCATAGTTATTGAATTTTGTACGTATAATACAAATCATTATTAGGAAGATTTACAAGAACGAATTAGAGGCAAAGAGTGGGCATTAATGACTAAGAAGTACAACTACTGGTTCCAATCCTGTTATATGCAATGTGTATGCATAATCTAGGGACGAGGGTGAGATGCAAGACAATCATAATTAATTAATAACTTCTATAACAAATAAAAATGGATACGACTAAACCATAGGTATGGTAGATCGTAGGGTTTTGACACGAACAAAAATAGGAAGCCACAAGTAAAATTATTATCCAAACTCGCGTCAAGCGATTTTGGTTCTTATGTAAAAATGAATATTGATTATTCATTGTCCATTTTTACATTGCTCTCCCCTTTTAAAAATGATATTTATACAATAATCTAATAGGGTACCATTAATACAATACAAATGAGAAAATAACATCCTAACTACTTCAAGTTAGATGACGAATTTTTTTCTTTACATTACAAATTTTTATACAGAACAAGTGAGTTATTATATAATATAAAAAATTCAAAGATTAATACTTTAATTTATGCAAACAGAATAAAAGGATTAATACATTAATTTGGACAAGCAATTAAGCTAGGCAAAGAATGGTATTGTTAATTTAAAAAAAAATTTCTGTGGGGAAAATTACATACATACTGAATAGTAGGTAAAACGGAAAAATATAAATTATTTTCCAAAGTTACCCTGATCGTGCAGTCTATAACTAATTTTATTGACTATTGTAGGTAAAAATCGAATTACGTAATGGATGATGTATAGACCTGTGGTCTAGTGTGTATGTGTGTGTATTAGATACAAAGTGTGTATCTTATAAATTTGAGGGTTAGATTAGCGGAGAGGATTTTTAAATTAACTGAATAAACGCCTGAGCAAAAATTTATATATAGTAAGCAAAAATGCGTAGGACTATATAAATAGCATAGTTAGCACTTACACGCTATGAAATAGTTTATTGTGACATCCAATGATTTTAGCATAAGGTTTGTGTATATATATATATATATATATATATATATATATATATATATATAGTGCGCATACATGCGTGTGTATGTGTAGGGATTTGGGAGGTTTTTGAATTAACAAAGTTTAAAAATAATGTATAATAATTTAAGATGGGTTTAGGGTTATAAAATCTTTTGAGTCAATTATTGTTGTTATTATTATTATTATTATCATAAAATCCTTTAAGTTCAAGGTAGTATTTAAGTATTTAATTAAATCAGTTACACGTATTAAGGTAATAAAAAGAAATGTACTTAGAGGACTTACAATTGATGAAAGTAAATCTCACGGTTTAAAAATTGAATTTTGAAGATGGAATTAAGTTCGACTAGTAACATTCCTAGCTATATATGAACTGTATAACCATTAACATTAACCAGCAGTATCGGTACGATAATTGAATTAAGAAAATTAAGAATACAAATTAAAAATATAAATCAATTATGCATTTTAATGAGCTAAACATAATTTTATAATAATCTTAAAAATAAAAGTAAATCGAACCTTAGATGAGTTTCGGCCAAGAATAAAAGTGTTATTGAAATGGAAGGAAAGCATTTCGAACAATCTTTTCTTTTAATAATTTCAGGTAAATTTTACATTAAAAATTATTTTTATATACTAAAAAAAATATTAAAAAGGTTTAATAATTTTTGCATGTTAAGTAGAAAAATTATACTCTTTCGTTAAATGTTGATAGACTGAATTATTTGATATTTTAGTCTGAAAACTTGTTTGCATATGATAAATACATATGTTTTATTGTGTAGAAGTTTTATTAAAATTAAATGACAAAAAAGAATAAACACAACTGAAATTTAGGGTATCTGCGGTCCTACGGGTAAATTTCCCGACCATACAGAGCAAGATAAATTAGGTACATGATCAATTAATTATTACACTATTTCTGTCATCATATAATCGCAATAATTATAAAACTCGTTACCAACATTTGTAAAAACGGTTTTGGTTGCCAACAATAAAATGTGTCATTTTACCTATATATTTTTATACGCAACAATGGTATGAAAAAGAAAAGACAAATCGGTCCATTTCCTTCTTACAACAAAACAAAGAAAGGTTAACTAAAGACGCAACCCGGTCAATTCAGGTTGAATTAAATTCTCTTTACAACACAAAAAAAAGGTTGAATTAAATTCTTAAATTACATTTTCTTAAATTAAATTCTCTTAACTTACAAAGAAAAAGTTGAATTCAATTGACTGCATTGAAATGACTTGGGACTTCAAAACTGACTTCTTAAAAACTGACTTCTTAAAAACTAACTGCTTCAAAAGTAACTGCTTCAAAACTAACTGCTTCAAAACTAACTGCTTCAAAACTGGCTTCTTCAAAACTGGCTTCTTAAAAACTGGCTTCTTCAAAACTGGCTTCTGTTATCTCTGGGGCGGTTGTCCCTCTTGGCGCAACCTTCTGACTTGACCTCTTGTCAAGTATTTCTATAAATCTCTGGGGGCGGTTGTCCATCTTGGCGCAACCTTCTGACTTGACCTCTTGCAAGTATTTCTATAAGTCTCTGGGGGCGGTTGTCCATCTTGGCGCAACCTTCTGACTTGACCTCTTGTCAAGTATTTCTATAAATCTCTGGGGGCGGTTGTCCATCTTGGCGCAACCTTCTGACTTGACCTCTTGTCAAGTATTTCTATAAGTCTCTGGGGGCGGTTGTCCATCTTTGCGCAACCTTCTGACTTGACCTCTTCCAAGTATTTCTATAAGTCTCTGGGGGCGGTTGTCCATCTTGGCGCAACCTTCTGACTTGACCTCTTGTCAAGTATTTCTATAAATCTCTGGGGCGGTTGTCCATCTTGGCGCAACCTTCTGACTTGACCTCTTGCCAAGTATTTCTATAAGTCTCTGGGGGGTTGTCCATCTTGGCGCAACCTTCTGACTTGACCTCTTGTCAAGTATTTCTATAAATCTCTGGGGGCGGTTGTCCATCTTGGCGCAACCTTCTGAAAACTGATTTGCAACTTATTTGCAACGAAAACTGACTTCAAAACTGACTTGCAACTTATTTGCAACGAAAACTGACTTCAAAACTGACTTGCAACTTCTTTGCAACGAAAACTGACTTCAAAACTGACTTGCAACTTCTTTGCAACTAAAACTGACTTCAAAACTGACTTGCAACTTCTTTGCAACTAAAACTGACTTGCAACTTCTTTGCAACTAAAACTGACTTCAAAACTGACTTGCAACTTCTTTGCAACTAAAACTGACTTCAAAACTGCCATGCAACTTCTTTGCAACTAAAACTGACTTGCAACTTCTTTGCAACTAAAACTAACTTCAAAACTGCCTTGCAACTTATTTGCAACGAAAACTGACTTCAAAACTGACTTGCAACTTCTTTGCAACTAAAACTGACTTCAAAACTGACTTGCAACTTCTTTGCAACTAAAACTGACTTCAAAACTGACTTGCAACTTCTTTGCAACTAAAACTGACTTCAAAACTGACTTGCAACTTATTTGCAACGAAAACTGACTTCAAAACTGACTTGCAACTTATTTGCAACGAAAACTGACTTCAAAACTGACTTGCAACTTATTTGCAACGAAAACTGACTTCAAAACTGACTTACAACTTTTTTGCAACTAAAACTGACTTCAAAACTGACTTGCAACTTCTTTGCAACTAAAACTGACTTCAAAACTGACTTGCACCTTATTTGCAACTAAAACTGACTTCAAATATCTCTCTAATCTATAAACTCTCTGTAACTCTCTCTCTCTTAATTTGCAAGTCAATTCAATTCAGTAATTGAAAAAAATTTGCAAACAAAATAAAAATGTAAACATTTCACTCTGGTATTATTATGTTTGGTACATAAAATAAAATTATTCTATACTGAATATAACAGTGAAAATAACTGAAATTAACTCTCTTTTGAAATTAACTCTCTTTTGAAATTAACTCTCTTTTGAAATTAACTCTCTTTTGAAAATTAACTCTCTTTTGAAATTAACTCTCTTTTGAAATTAACTCTCTTTTGAAATTAACTCTCTTTGAAATTAACTCTCTTTTGGAATTAACTCTCTTTGAAATTAACTCTCTTTTGAAATTAACTCTCTTTTGAAATTAACTCTCTTTTGAAATTAACTCTCTTTGAATTAACTCTCTTTTGAAATTAACTCTGTTACAATTAACTCTCTGTTACAATTAACTCTCTGTTACAATTGACTCTCTGTTACAATTAACTCTCTGTTACACTAAGGAAAATGTTCACTAGTGTCTGAAGTGTTCACTGTGTTTCTTGTAAATTCTGACTTAATACTCATTATTAACTGTTAATAATACTGACTTTTCAAGTGTTTTATAAATTACTTAAGAAAACAAAATGTACTTAACAAAATTTTCTATGGGGAAATCCTTAGAGACGTGTCCTGAAGACGTGTCTTGCTGGCCACTTGTTCCTGGATGAAAACTAGGCGTGAAGAACTTGGAGTGGTGACGCACCGGTTCAAGGGTGGATGTTACGAACTAGAAGTCGTGACACGCCGGTCAACTGGTTTTATCCTGATGCAGGGTAATTTCTATCTTGGCCAAAGAGTGGCCTCTTCTTAAAATCTTCTTCTTAAAGTAATCTTCTTCTTAAAGTAATCTTCTTCTTAAAGTAATCTTTTAATCCTGATGCAGGGTAATTTCTATCTTGGCCAAAGAGTGGCCTCTTCTTAAAATCCTCTTCTAAAAATAATCTTCTTAAAATCTGTTAAGATCCTCTTCTTCTATGTCCCTATGGGGTGCTTCGACGTCGACGGGGCGTTCTTGATTTTTATCCTGATGCAGGGTCGCCAGCTGTTAACCCCTCCGTCTATGGCCCTGGGTTGGTTCGGATCGACGGGGGTTCTAGTTACGGAGGCAAGCAACAGATATTTCTTCTATATACTTTTCTTCTATAACTTTCTAATTCTTTTCTCTCGCTTTATGGGGTCGACACTCTGTTAATTCTTTTCTTTCAATAATACTCTGATACTTCTACTTTTCTGACTAAATTCCTCTGAAGATAGCCCAACTCGAGGGGAAAATAAAAGTTTTCTCTTACTGTAATTTTCTTCTTAAAAATTTACAGGTAGTGGTCTGAATTTTTACAGGGGTAGAGGTTCGACCTCTTTCGACCATAGCTCAGGCCGGAATCTAAAAATATTAAGGAGGCAGGGCCTCTGCCCCCTCCCCGCAGCGAGGCTGCTAACAAGGGAGTCTCTTAGCAGTGACCAAAGCAGAGAGCCGTAATGAAGTGTCCTTCATTTTACAAATACATGTATAAAATATGCCTGAATGTTGGGGGATGGCAGTTGGAGGTTAAGTTTCCCCCTTTTAAACACGATCAGGTGTTTGAAAGTTTCCAAATAAAAATAAATAAATAAAATAAAAAATAAAAACTAATCTTATTTTTTTTTGCCACGTCTTCATTTCTGAAGGCGATATCATTTCACGACTGAGTACATTTTTGTTTTTGGGTTTATTACAATTATGATTTCGATTATGGATTACTTCCCATTCGCTTATGATTTCCCTTACAGTTCTATTAAAGTACATTCTTACATTATATATAAAGTCATTACATTCAATTATAGTTTCATTGAAGTACATTACGTCGTTACCATTCTTACAGTTTTTATATATATATATATGGTTAGATTATATGGTTAGATTATATGGTTAGATTATATGGTTAGATTATATGGTCAGATTATATGGTCAGATTATATATGGTTATTAGTACAGCACAAGTACATGAGACATGACAAGATAATTTATATACAACATAATATGTTATATTACATTTTTAATATGTTATGAATTTGGATCAGAGCGAAAGATGTTGTTTATCTTAGAAACGTTCAATTCTGCTGTGATTCGCGAATTCGACCACTCAACTACTGTAAGCCTAATGAATGTCTTGTGAGGGTGAACGCACTTAAAAGAAAAAAAGAAAAAAAATACATGTGGACGTATTTTACATGTAAGTAACAAAATAGGTTGTGTGCGTAATATAGACGCGCGTAAAATATGGACTGATAGGTTGATAGGTATCAGTATTATTATTATGATTAAAGAATTTACCATACATTCAATACGGAAGATGTCCAAATACTAAACACGTGATTCAGTGTTCAAGGTATGGAAAACGTGAAGAGAATTAAGTTACTTTATGACGTCATAGTTATTGAATTTGTACGTATAATACAAATCATTATTAGGAAGATTTACAAGAACGAATTAGAGGCAAAGAGTGGGCATTAATGACTAAGAAGTACAACTAAGGGTTCCAATCCTGTTATATGCAATGTGTATGCATAATCTAGGGACGAGGGTGAGATGCAAGACAATCATAATTAATTAATAACTTCTATAACAAACAAAAATGGATACGACTAAACCATAGGTATGGTAGATCGTAGGGTTTTGACACGAACAAAAATAGGAAGCCACAAGTAAAATTATTATCCAAACTCGCGTTAAGCGATTTTGGTTCTTATGTAAAAATGAATATTGATTATTCATTGTCCATTTTTACATATGTATGTATATATATATATGTATTAGGGTGTGACAGTTGCCCCAACTTTGTCCTACAATGCTGTTCAAAATTTTGGTGTTGCATATTGACAAAAAATACCCACGTGCAATTTTTTGAAGATTCATGCATATTCGAGTGAGCACCAGCAATTTGAAAAATAGCGATTTTGCTTACGCGGCATACGCGCCTATATATGAGATTACACAACCATCATAAGGGATATTAACACAAATCATTTGCCTCTCTTAATTAAAAGCTGTTATCACTAACACAAAAAAGTTTATCATTCTTATTCTCTCATGGTACATTAAGGTGTTTTATCATATATTCACAAGGTATTATTTCTCTAGAGCAAGAAACCATGATTTCTGTTCGGAAACAGATGATCGTTTGCGCTGATTAGGAACGCGGAGTCTGTCATTTTCAACTACTTGAAGGACTTCTTGAAAGCGCTCCTCATCCCTGGCAACATTAAGAAAGTCATGGCAAAGTTTGACACCACGCTCTGCAGCCTCATTGACGACCTGAAGCTTGTCCACAACCCGTTTCATGTTCAGGTAGTCGTCATGATCCGCCCATTCACTGGCTGGACTGTGGAGAAACTGATAGGGCATGCCTAAAATGGTGAAGAACCGGCTTGACTCAGGCCCAATTAGGTCCACTAGGGCAGTGCCACTTTCTGGGACACGGGGAAGATATGGCTTTCCATAGCCCCCATGATTGAGCCCCACTCTCTTAGTAACTTCAGTGCCTTCATGGCAAAGAAGGGCCTTCCTCATCTCCTCTTTTGTCCTTTCTTGTACTTGGGACGAGAACAAAGCCAGTGGGGCCAACTCCTCAGTTAGGTACCAAGTGTGTCTACCGAGTGCCACACTTGCTTTGTCAACTATTGTGGCGTCATATGGGGCAAATTCAGCCAATGTTTCGACCAAATTCAAGTCATTCAGTGGCGCACTTGCTGGAACGGGGCAACCAATCCACCATGGGACATAAACAGCGACTGTGAACACAGCAAACCGTTCTAACTTGCTGATTTGACTTTTAGTCACAACCTCGGCTTTGGGAAACTGCTCTTTTATCTGGCCTGACAAAAGAACAATCTTGAGGGTATAGAGCAGTTTAGCCATCCACCTTGCTTTGTGAAGTGCGCCGGGGTAGACCATTGTGAAGTTCACTGGCTCGGATCCTTTAGTTACAAGCAGCAGACAAAGCTCTACCAGCTCCTTGTAGTCGCCACGTGTAAATGGTTGGGCTAGAGATTCACGGAAGAAGTCAGCCATCTCCTGCTGGCGCTCCTCAAACACTCCAGGCATTGCGGGGTAGTAGTATTTCTTTTTTTCATTGTACGCCAGTTGAGAGAAATGGTTCTTGAACCTAGGAATGCAATTATTGGGATTATTGTATTTCGTACTAATCTATAATATTGTTTTAGGGGTATTAAGATTGATATGATCGATCATTTGCTTGGTGTTAGTATATCTTATAAGTCTGATAAAAGAAATTCCACTAAATTTGTTCATTAGATAATAATATTCCTTGTTATTTTGTAAAGCTTATGACTCACCTCTGGAAAACCATTATGTTTGGACTTGAAGAGCCTTCCACTTTTAAGCAATCCCAGCAAACACCTAGGATGACTTCGCCCACATGCCTGCGACAGGCGCACCAGAATACGGCACGCTCTAATTCCTTTTGGAGGGAGACGCAAGCAGCTGTTTTTTGTCCTGAAAAAAAAATGTAATTGTAGTTTAAGGCCACCATTTCAGGCACGTGCTTTTTGCAGATTTCTGTTAAATCATTCACTGTATTTTGGTATTAATGTCGTGATAAATTCACGCTGACGTTTGAAATAGGTTTACCTGTATTGGATGAAGTTGTGTCGAAAACCATACCAACGACATTCTGTTCACACTCCCAATCGACCAGAAGTTGTTTGGTTGCTGTTGATATCAAGTCTCCTTGAACCAGGCCAGCTTTTTGAGTCAAATGCGGAAGAGGTGGAACTCCAAGAAGCTTTGTGCCATTGACACCAGACACAAGAATGGGCAGGCGGTCATCAGTGCCTTTGGAATCCAGCGTGTCCATAAGTTTACCATCCCAGTGCACCAGTACTTTGTCTGATGGTTGCCATTCATCCATGATTTTTAAACTTATTTCTGACACGATGGAAGCTCGGTATCGGTGGGCCGTCCTTGCATTTAGACTCAGCTTTGATGTATCTCCACCACATGTAGATACAAAGGAGTACACAATTGCACTCAGCTGGGTCGGCGAGATGTTGTTTCGAACACTGCATGAAACAAGTTCTGCCGACTTCAGAATATCATGAGGCACAAAAATTGAAACTCCCTCTTTCACTGTTCTCCGATGTTTTCTCTTTGGTTCAGCAGTGCTGGCCTCATCAATGTCATCGTCCTCATCAGAGCTAATAGGTGAATCAATATCAGCCTGTACATTCTCAGCATGATCACATTGCTCTCTCTCTTGTCGCTTCTCTTCTCGCATCTGCCTTTTTCTGTCGCTTCTGAACCTTTTCTGTGAGTACTTTGTTTACCCCAGAGTAGGTAGCTACTCTGTCACTTAGCATGCTTTTCATAAAGAGTATGTCAGTATCGATGGCATCTTGTTCGGCCTGAGTTTTCCCCTTTTTCGCAGCCGCCATGTCTTTCAACACTGTGTTCTCATAAAATTTCATCGTCAGGCTCAATTCTGATTTAAACTTCATAATTCCAGGATCATCAGCCCGTCTTCTATCCTCATTCTTTTTCATAAGCATCATGTAGTCTTTGTCATAGTAAGTTTTAATCACTCGGCCAATCTTGTTCCTGCCTGTAATGGTCGGGACATTCGCCTTCTGGTAATGCAAAAGCACATTGTCAATGGTGGCAGATAAAGCCTGGTCCCAATGCATATCCCGAAGGTTTGCTAACAGACATAGTAAGACCTGCCTATTAGTTGGCAGTTTGCAGCCCTTTATTTCCTTTTCTTCTTCTCGGTTTACGGTGCCCAATAACATTCTGACATACTCATCATCTTGCCTTGTATCCATGATTAAATTCTCTATTCACAACATCAAATCACTGTCAAGGGAAAAGAAAAGAGCATCATTAAAATTAAATGGAATAAAATAATACGTGGAAAATTTGTGGGTCAGCGTTCCAGACCCGGAAATGAGAATCTGATAAAATGTGCTATTTTCACACTTATTTATGAAGTTCATAAGCTGAAATAGCAATACTTGCTGGACGCTGGTACGACGGTGCTAGCTCAAACATGCACCGATCTCCAAGAAAATTTACAGGGGTGTTTCCTAGATAAATACACAACACTAAAACTTTGAACAGCATTGTAGGACCATTTTTTGATTTTTGGAGGGCAACGGTCACACCCTAATATGTATGTGTATATATATATATGTATGTGTATATATGTATGTGTGTATATATGTATGTGTATATATATATATGTATGTGTATATATATATGTATGTGTATATATATATGTATGTGTATATATATATGTATGTATATATATATATATATGTATGTATATATATGTATGTATATATATATATGTATGTATATATATATATATATATATGTAATATATATGTAGGTATATATATATATGTATGTATTATATCTATGTATGTATTATATCTATGTATGTATTATATATATGTATATATATGTGTATGTATATATATATATATGTATATATGTATATATATATATATGTATATATATATATGTGTATATATATATATATAATATATATATATATATATATGTATGATGAATAAAACCACGAAGGAAAGGAAACACAAAATGGCGCTCAAGCGCTTTCGTCTAATGACATCCTCAGGAACACTGAAGTACATAAAAAGGTTACAGCCTATATATAGGTTACAGAAAGAAAAATAATAATATACATATATATATACATATATATATACATATATATATATATATATATATATATATATAATATATATATATATATATATATGCAATAAACGGAGAAGTAAAAATAAAAATTAAAATTAAAGGATTATCAGAGGCATACAGATTTGTAAGGAAAAAATATCGATTTTTAGCACAAGATCAAATTAATTATAAAATACAAATTTATACTGGAAATCTGCCCGGGTTTTAACACTCTGCCTTTTTTGGTTAAGTTTCGATGTCTATAAAAATAAAATGAAAATTAAAAGTTAATAAAGTAGCATACAAGTTTACCAAAGATTTAGCGTTCTACCCTTCTTATCTAAATCTGTTTTGAAGGAATTCAAAACAACAGGATCGAGTTGAAAAAGACCTTTGCTTATGTTGAAGTTATTTGAAATGTTGGATAATGGCAGACTCAAGAATATTTCTATTAACAATGTTGCTAGAGTGGAATAAAACTGAAGCATTATTCCAATCAATACAGTAACTGTTTAATTATAATTAACTGTAATACTTTAATTTAATATAATGTAATGTACTTTAATGAAACTGTACTTAATGATGTAATGTACTAAATGACTTAGTCAATGTACTTTAATGGAATTGTAGTTAACGATAATAAATGAATTAATTGTAATTATAATCATAGTTATAGTAGACCAAAATTACAATGTACTCAATGTCCGACCCGACATTATGTCGCCCTAAGGAATGTAGACTCGGCGATACTGTTATTATTTTTTATTATTATTATTTTTCCGCTGGGATAAATTTTGATGTGCTTTCTACTTTGCCAAATAATTGATGACTTGTTCTTTTTAAAAATTTCTTAATCATTTTTAGATTTAGCTTAATAATGAATCCTGAGTAACTTTTGCCATGTCATGTTTTGTATACATTCTCTCGTCGTTATAAAAGATGAAGTCATGTCTTGCCTAAGCATTTAATTGTAAATCTTAAACCTTTAATTTTTACTCATATGCATATTTTAGTGTAAAGATGCATAGTTCAATTTCCACTTTTAGTTAACTTGGCAGATCATGATAACATCAGATCTGAAAATACGCAATTTAAGATAAAAATATGGCTTCATCTTCAAATATCTTGTTTATTCGTTTAAACCTTACCACAGCTAAAAGATTTACTTTATTTTCAAATATTGTGCAAAAATAATGCAGCCTCTTCAACATTTAATAATGATGACGTTAGTAGAATCGAGGTATATAAACCCCACAAATTTCTTCCATGATTATTCTAATTCCAACTACGAGGCTGAGCATTACCCGTAACAATTTAGGAGTAAAACACAGTAAGAAAAAGTCTTTATCTTCTCCTTCGAGCCGTGCTCTCTTCAGAAAACTTAGTCATTAGAATCTCCCGATAAGTTACAAGAAGAATCGGGGAGAAAACTCAAAGAATTTAATAAGCCTCTCAGAATCCTCCGAGCCACTAAAGAAGAACTCGGAGAGTAGTATAGAAGAAATTACTGCAAGTAACAGGTCCGTTGCTGCCTCCTAACCAGAACCCCCGTCGACTTCGAACCAACCCAGGGCCATAGACGGAGGGGTTAACATATGTATGTATATATATATATGTGTATATATATATATATATATATATATCTATATATATATATATATATATATATATATATATATATATATATGTGTGTGTATATGTATGTGTATATATATATATATGTGTGTATGTAAGTATATATATATATGTGTGTATATATATATGTGTGTATATATGTACATGTATATATATATATATATGTGTATAGTATATGTATATATGTAAAAATGAACAATGAATAATCCATATTCATTTTTACATGAGAAACCAAAATCGCCTAAGCGAGTTTTGGATAGAATTTCGATTTGTACTTCTTTATTCATTACTGTATTTCTCTAATTCATCTTTTCTAATAATGACTTATACACTGTGATGTCATAAAATAACTTAATTCTGTTTACGTTTCCCATACCTTGTACACTGAATCACGTGCTTAGTATTTGGACATCTTCCGTATTCAATGTATGGTAAATTCTTTAATAATAATGTTGTGGTGTTATGTAGTATAAATATTATTATTCAACCATATTCATCTATACGTCCATATCTTATCTTGACCATTATCCTATGTCAATTTTATTAAATATTCATTTTTACTCGTGTCAGTCTATGAAACGCAAAACTTTATTCATTCGTTCGAAAACGCACAAATACGTCCTCGTATTATTATTTTTTTTATTTTTAATTATATCACCTCCCGCCATGAACTCGAAAATGCTGAGGTAAGTGATCAAATTCCGCTAACTACGGCAGAAGCGAACGCTTCTAAGATAAAAATCTCCTTTCGCTCTGATTCAAATTTATAACATATTATAACATAATATAACATATTATTTTGTATATAAATACATACCGTATGTGCCCATGTACTTTGTATTATATTTCTAACATCTTAATTGTCTATTAATATGAAACACTGTAAAAAACAAAACAAAGTTATAGTAACTGTTTAATTATAATTAACTGTAATACTTTAATTTAATATAATGTAATGTACTTAATGAACCTGTACTTAATGATGTAATGTACTAAATGACGAAGTCAATGTACTTTAATGGAATTGTAGTTAACGATAATAAATGAATTAATTGGTAATTATAATCATAGTTATAGTAGACCAAAATTACAATGTACTCAATGTCCGACCCGACATTATGTCGCCCTAAGGAATATAGACTCGGCGATACTGTTATTATTTTTTATTATTATTTTTCCGTTGGGATAAATTTTGATGTGCTTTCTACTTTGCCAAATAATTGATGACTTGTTCTTTTTAAAAATTTCTTAATCATTTTTAGATTTAGCTTAATAATGAATCCTGAGTAACTTTTGCCATGTCATCTTTTGTATACATTCTCTCTTCGTTATAAAAGATGAAGTCATGTCTTGCCTAAGCATTTAATTGTAAATCTTAAACCTTTAATTTTTACTCATATGCATATTTTAGTGTAAAGATGCATAGTTCAATTTCCACTTTTAGTTAACTTGGCAGATCATGATAACATCAGATCTGAAAATACGCAATTTAAGATAAAAATATGGCTTCATCTTCAAATATCTTGTTTATTCGTTTAAACCTTACCACAGCTAAAAGATTTACTTTATTTTCAAATATTGTGCAAAAATAATGCAGCCTATTCAACATTTAATAATGATGATGTTAGTAGAATCGGGGTATATAAACCCCACAAATTTCTTCCACGTTTATTCTGATTCCAACTACGAGGCTGAGCATTACCTGTAACAGTTTAGGAGTAAAACACCGTAAGAAAAAGTCTTTATCTTCTCCTTCGAGCCGTGCTCTATTCAGAAAACTTAGTCGTTAGAATCTCCCGATAAGTTACAAGAAGAATCGGGGAGAAACCTCAAAGAATTTAATAAGCCTCTCGGAATCCTCCGAGCCACTAAAGAAGAACTCGGAGAGTAGTATAGAAGAAATTACTGCAAGTAACAGGTCCGTTGCTGCCTCCTAACCAGAACCCCCGTCGACTTCGAAACTGACTTTGAAACTGACTTTGAAACTTACTTCAAGTACTTCTATAAATCTCTGGGGCAGTTGTCCTTCTTGGATGCAACCTTCTGACTTGAACTCTTATCAAGTATTTTTATAAATCTCTGGGGCGGTTGTCCCTCTGGATGCAACCTTCTGACTTGAACTCTTATCATATGTGTGTGTATATATGTATATATGTATATCTATATATATATATATTAGGGTGTTTCATACCTATAGGGTAAAATAAAAATGAGCTTGGAGTTTTAATCCACACGTTTCTCCGTATTCTGAAGAACAAGAAAACACGTTTGTGCAAGTTTGAACCAGATCGCGCTGCATTTAGAGGTCCCCAACTTTGACGACCTTTTGTCAGTTCATTTCTCGCCTGCCTGCAGTGAAGACGGTTTTCTTCGTCACTTGAGCGGTTCGTGTTGTATAGCCTATTGGACAACTATGGAGGTAATTATATATGCTACTAATTATCTCATTTTACTGTGGTATTGAAATGTATTATTATTTAATTTCTGTCATTTTACTGTGGTAGTGATATTTATTATTAATATTACATGAAATTAATTAGTCTGTTGCATATTGGACAACTAAGCTGGTAATTATTTTGATACTAATTAATGTAATTTTACTGCGGTATTGAAATTTATTTAATTAATGAATTGTCAAAGAGAACGTAGTGTACACGTATCAGTTTTATAAATAAAGAAAAGCAGTAACTGGGACTCGAACCAGTGTCATAGCCGTTTGGCGGCATCGCTCAAGTCGGCGTACACAGCACGCTATCCACTCCCTAGATGGTGTAGTGGATAGCGTGCTGTGTACGCCGACTTGAGCGATGCCGCCAAACGGCTATGACACTGGTTCGAGTCCCAGTTACTGCTTTTCTTTATTTAATTAATGAAATTAATTACGATGTGAAATTATTTCTGTGGAATTATTTAGTTTGTTTTCTTTTCCAGGTGTCTACCAGAGCGAAAACAGAAGTGTTTCTTATTGGCCAGACGGATGCGAACATCACATCAAGTGGCCTTCCAACTCAGTTCCAAGTACTCCAAAAGTACTTTTACCACCAAAAGGAGCAAAAATTTGGACGTACTAAATGCCTGAACCTGTGCCTGGATGCCTGTCATATTTTGGGAGAGAGCGAGAATCCCCATGATGCGTCGAGATTCGGCCTTGAGGAAGATGGAATCCCTTCTCAAGGAATAAATACGACCGGCTTGTGAAGCACAAGTCACATAAAGCAGAGTCCTTCCGAGTGAAGGAGGCGATGTTCAAGGAGGCAATAGCGAAGGAGATCATGGACATTGCTCATTCACAGGCTAAGGAAATGATGAAGAATCAGGAGGACATCCACTTTCTCGACATGCAGCGTGAAGATCCAAATTCCTGCAGCATGGGGCCTGTTGACATGAAGCTTCACTATAAGGAGATTAGGAAAAGGAAGAGGCTGGACAAGATTAAGGAACAACAGGAGAAGGCCAGGAAGGAACAAGGAGCTGCAGAAGATACGGGGGCTTTAGTGATTTCAACTTCGTCAGAGACTGACTCAGATGTCGTTGACCCAACCGTGGAAGTTTTTCCATCCTCCTCCAAGGGAAACCAAGAAGCGACGCAGGAATCTGATCTCACAGGATGTGACGACTACCTACGATCGGCTGAATATTTCGTACCGCGATTCAGCTATGTCGTACGCTGCAGCGGCTAAATCACTAGGTTTTGACTTGGATGAACTGTCCATTTCTGCCAGTACCATGTACCGCACACGCAAGGCTCTCAGGAAGGTGGCTGCTGAATGTTATCAATCCGACGAAGTTTGTCCTGGTCAGCCTCTTGTCTTGCATTGGGACGGTAAGCTCCTACCTGACAATGAGCAATGTAAGGAGAGCGTTGACCGGATCGCCGTCCTCGTCTCTGGCGACGGCAAGGAGAAGTTGCTCGGCGTTCCTAAGGTGACGTCCGGAACCAGCGAGAAGATAGCGCGAGTTTGCTTGGATTTGGTCAAGGAACACAGGATGGAAGAGCGCGTGCGGACTGTCTTTCGACACGACAGCGTCGAACACCGGGATTCATATCGGGGCCTGCGTCCTGATT
>JAJOZX010005075.1:17500-230000 GCA_023014485.1 Bathynomus jamesi | reverse complement strand
AGGTATATAGATGATATTTTATGCCTTTGGTCTAATAATTTGGATGTGGACTTATTTCTTGGTAGGCTCAACAATTTAGTCCCATCTATTAAGTTTACACTTGAAAAAGAAAATGATGGAAGCCTATCTTTTCTTGATCTAAAAATTTGGAGATGCTCTAATCAGTTCAAATATGAAGTCTACCGTAAGCCTACTAATAATAACTCTTATGTGCATTTTTATTCTGACCATCATCCTTCGATTAAATCCTCTATTTTCTCTGTTATGTTTCTTCGAGCATTGGGAGTTGTCAGTCCTGAATTTTTAGATTCCGAGTTATGCAATATCATGAATATTGGTACTAAATTATGTTATCCTATTTCATTTTTAGATAACTGTCTTAAGAAAGCCAAGAATAGGTATTATAATAATGTAATTGTAAAGGAATTTCAGCGTAAAAATATCCTTAGCCTACCTTACCATGTTAATTTTCAATACCTTCCAACTGTACTTAAAGCAATTGGCATTAATATAATCTTTAAGTATAATAATACTGTTAAATCACGCCTAATAAAGAATAGCCCTGATAATGTTGTTGGTTGTGTGTATTCGATCGGATGTACACAATGTAACTCAGTATATATAGGCCAAACCGGTAAAACGTTAGATATTAGGGTAAGACAGCATAAATATGCTTGTAGAACAGTTAATAATTCCAATGCTTTATTTAACCATATGTATAGATGTAACCATAGCATCAAGTGGGATAGTTCTATAGCGCTTGTTAAAAACAGAGATATAATAGAAAGAAATATTCTAGAATGTGCATTTATTCATTTTAAAAACAACTTCAATAACAGTGCGGGGACGTATAAAATTGACGATATCATGTTAAAATTTTTTTGCCTCTCATTAACCCTTGTTAAGTATGTGCTAATTGTTTTGTTTTTCCTGTACGTGGTATATATTTATGGGCATCTCGCCTTTTATCTTCATTCCCTGACGAGGTGTAGCTTTGAATACACGAAAGGCCTTGGAATCGTTTTTCTTTTTCCTTGTGGGTTTGCAGCATATATATATATATATATATGTGTGTGTGTGTATATGTATATATATGTATGTGTGTGTATATATGTAATATATATATATATATATATATATATATATGTGTGTGTGTGTGCGTATATATGTATATATACACTGTATATATATATATATATATGTGTGTATATTTGTGTGTGTGTATATATATATATATACTATATATATATATAACTAAACTTGATAGTAATAGTCATCTATAGACCTCCAAGCACCCCAACCGAAAAATTCTCGGAGGCCATTGATGACATTAGAAAGCTAATAAAGGCCATAAACCCTCCATCCCCCAATATAATGATCTGCGGAGACTTTAACTTCCCATTTATAAAATACAAAAAGGTGAATAGGAATATATATATTCACCAGGAAAAGGGGGGCACAAGAGAAGATCAGGAACAAGCAAAAATGTTGATGGCTCTCACAAACGAGTTTATGCTGACACAGGAGATAACAGAAAATACCAGAAAAAATAACTGCCTGGATCTGGTATTCACGAATAACACGAACTTGATTGCTGATATAAAAATAACCCCAACCATTATCTCAGACCACAACTTAATCGAGATATCAACAAATATGACGGCAGCATTAGAAGACAATACACATATTGTGGAAAGAAGTAAATTCGGGGCCTTTAACTTAAACTCGAAGACTATAAATTGGGAAGCAATCAGATCGCACATGGCCCAAATAGAATGGAGAACAATTTTCGAGAATAAAACAACTGAAGAAATGCTAACAACCTTGGAGGAAAAAACGCTGAGAATTTTAGAAAAATACGCTCCGAAATCACAGCCAAAAGGAAAGAGGAGTTGGCTAGAAAGGCAAAAGAGAAGACTATTCCGCAAAAGAAAGAGAGTGGAGGCGAAATTAGGAAACTGCGGAGATAATGACAGGAAAACAATAAAAGAAAAACTGGAGGGTATCGATAGGGAAATACAAGCCCTGATTAAGGACCATACAGAGAGGGAAGAGGAAAAGGCGGTAGAAGCAATAAAGGAAAATCCAAAATACTTCTATAGCTATGCAAAAAGGAAAACAAAAACGCGCGCCGCTATTGGGCCCTTAAGGACGGGAAATAATGAACTAACCGACGATCCAAAAGAAATATCTGATACACTGAGAGCTCAATATGAATCAGTTTTCAGTACCCCAAAAAGTGACAAAGCGATACCTGACATAAATGCATTCTTTGAAGAGGAATTGCAAGGAGAGTATATAACAGACTTTGAGTTTACACCAGAAGATGTAGCGAGAGCTATAGGAAAAATGAAACTACATTCAGCTGCAGGTCCGGACAATTGGAACGCATTATTGATTAAAAACTGTAAAAATGAAATAGCTACACCTTTATACTGGATATGGAGAAGATCCCTAGACACTGGGGAAATACCGAGCATCTTGAAAAGAGCAAACATTGTCCCTATATATAAAGGAGGGGACAGATCTCAAGCAAAGAACTATAGACCAGTGTCATTGACGTCCCACCTCACCAAAGTATTTGAAAGAATAGTTACAGAGAATTTTATGATTTCCTGGAGACACGGGAAAGATTCAACGAAAATCAGCATGGATTCCGATCAGGTAGATCATGCCTATCACAACTAATAGAGCACTACAACAATATCCTAGATGCATTGGAAGGCAATGACAACTACGATGTTATATACACAGATTTTGCTAAAGCTTTCGATAAATGTGACCTTGGTATAATAGCACATAAAATTAAAGACATGGGAATAACAGGCAAAGTGGGAAAATGGATCTACAACTTCCTTAGTGATCGTCTGCAAGTCGTCAAAATTCAAGGTATATCATCATCAGAATCGGAAGTACGTAGCTCAGTACCACAAGGGACAGTGCTGGCCCCACTCCTGTTCATTATCATGCTAACAGACATAGACAGCGGAGTAAACAGCAATAGTATAGTAACATCCTTTGCAGACGATACCAAGATCAGCAGAAAAATCAGCGATGTATATGACGTGGAGGCCTTGCAGAGGGACACGAACAAAATATACAAATGGTCAGAAGACAACAACATGTCATTCAACGCCGAGAAATTTCAGCTCTTGAGATATGGTAGAAAAGAAGAACTTAAACAGACTGCATATTATGCTCCAGATAGACAGGAAATTCAGAGAAGCATGAAAGCGATTGATCTCGGGATAATAATGACAGATGATGCGAAATTCGAAACACAAAATCAGATAACGATAAACAAAGCAAAAAGAGTCGCCGGACAGGTTCTAAGAACGTTCAAGAGAAGGGACAGGACAGTAATGATTCCCCTGCTAAAAACACTGATTATATCAAAACTTGAATACTGCTCAGTTTTGACGTCCCCATATAAAAAGGAAGAAACTAATAAACTAGAAGAAACGCAAAGGTATTTCACAGCCAATATTGATGGCTGCAAAGAACTCAACTACTGGGAAAGACTACGTAAACTAAATCTGTACTCACTGGAAAGAAGAAGAGAGAGGTACATCATAATCTACATATGGAAGATGATCGAAAAACTGGTACCAAACCTAAAACTAAACCCAATTACCATTCAAACAACACTGGAAAATAGGAAAGGCAGAATGTGTAGTGTTCCCAAATTAAAGGCACGACAAGGGACCTCCTCAACCCTGAAGGAAAATAGCTTGTTGTCAGGGGACCAAGACTTTTCAACCAGCTTCCTAAGGACCTCAGAAACGTAACGGGGGTCAAAATTGAAGTCTTCAAGAAAAGACTGGATGCCTGGCTCAGGACAGTACCAGATGAGCCGGGCGTGCCTGGCTATGTACGGTGGAGAGCGCAAGAAAGCAACTCGCTCCTCCACCAGGCCAGACCTAGAGGCGGGGCCACCAGCTTGACCTCCGTGTGAAGAGAGACCAACGCACGAAACAACATAAGGTTCAAGGTAAGGTATATATATATATATACACTAGTGATGGGACGATGCATCGCAATCGCAATCGCAATCGCGATACAATCGCACATTTTTTACAATCGCAATCGCAATTGCAATCGCATTTAATGAGTGCGATTGTTGCGTTTGTGAACAAAAGATTTAAATCTCTACAAAAGTTGCTATGAAAGCTGCTCTTTCATGCGTACTTAAAGGAAAGTTTAGCTAACAACAATACGGAATAATAAATAAATAATAAATAAGTCAAAAACAGAAATGAAAACGGGTTGCGAATTAGTTGAAAACAGAATAAAAAATTGGTTTAATAATAACAATAAGTACACCTCTTTATTTGCTCTATGTAAAATTGGAATGTTAAAAAATCAAGCTAACCCTATGGTAGGTAACGCGTTTAGGTATATTTAAAGCATAAATGAGCGTTATGTGAGGCTAAAGCTAAAACATCGCAATCGCAATCGCAATCGCGCGATTTTCAAATTCTGACAATCGCAATCGCAATCGCAACAGCGATTGTATGAAATATGACAATCGTCCCATCACTAATATACACACATTCCTACATATAAAAATTATAAAATTGAGGTAGACCCTAATTACGCTAATTAAGGAATATCATGGATATGGGTCAAAATTCTCACTTAATCTGTAATTTGTGCAATTTAGTAACAACGGAAAGCCTAGCGATTAGGTGTGATTTCTGTCAACGTTTAAACGACTTTAACTGCATGAATTGGAATGATCGGGAAATAACTCTTGTCCCGAACGCGAAACAAGTTGTCGGGATCAAATTTCTATGTGGCGCATGTACACAGACCGTAAATTCTTTCGCGGTCTTTAAAGAAGTGGAGATAGCAGACTCGAAAGTTACAAAAAAGAATGAAATAATGGGGACGCATGTGTCCGAAATGGTCCCAACGAAAAACAGGGTGGATGAGAGAGAAGACGAAATAACGATTAACAGCATAATAACGAACAACAATTTAATAACAAATAACAATATAAACAATATAATACGGAAGGAAGACATAGATGAAAGGAAAGAAATAAGTAAAAGTGGCGAAGTAGACAAACGGTCCAACGAGCGAAATGATAAAAAGATAATAACTAAAAACGTAGAAAATAAACAGCCAAAGAAAAATAATGATAATGCCAAAACTAAGAACTTGGTAAATAATAAGAAAGAAAGCAGAAGCGTAGAAAATATCGTATGCAAATACTACGCGAAAGGAAACTGCAGATATCGGGATGGGCAATGCATATATGCACATCCCACATTATGCAAAATGCATTACACAAGTGTATGCAAGTTTGATAAGAAATGCATGTTCCACCATCTTACGGTCTGCAACACTTATGAAAGATATGGGAGTTGCAAATACGAAAAAAAATGCCGATACCACCACCCTCAAAGGAACGCACGAGGGAACAGAAAAAACGAACATCAAAGAAGAGTGGAAATTTTTTAGACGCAGCCAACACATTTCAGCTGCTAAATACTCTCCAGCAATTACAAAACCAGCTGACAAATATAAATATAGAAATCCGAGAGCCGGACAGAAGGTACGAACAAAGACACTTCATGCGTTATCGGGACAACAGGTACCGACAAAGATAAAAAGAGGTAAATTCTCGGAGGACCACAAGGCAACGAAACCGGCACCCCCATCGGAAAACAAAGCGGAACCACCTGTATGCGAAAAAGAAAGAGAAAAAATAAAAATAATCCTAGCCAACATACAGGGCCTTAAATCAAACCAGTCCACGAACAAAGTTGCATACCTGAAAGGACTCATGCAAGAAGCCGGAGCAGACTTTGCATGCCTCACGGAAACTCATCTAAAGGACTGCCAGGCGAACTGTGAAAATTGTGAGTCCTGTATTGACAAAAAAGAAATACAAATTGACAACTATAACATCCTCCGAGCCGACAGAACAGTGAGACGTAAAGGAGGATGTGCTATTTACACACGCGAAAGGCACATAGCAGAAATGGTATAAGTACCTCAAACAACTACGTAGAATGTGTAGCAGCAAAAATTGAAAAATTAAATATGGTACTAATTGTAATGTACAGACCCCCAAACACACCAACCTCAAAATTTTCAGATTCCATTACAGAGGTAAGAAACTTAGTAAAAGATCTACACTCTCCAACCCCAAATATTTTTCTCTGTGGTGATTTTAATTTCCCATTCATGAAATATAAAAGGATAGGAAAAAATATATGTATCCACCAGGACAAGGGGGGCACACGAGAAGACCAGGAGCAGGTAAAAATGCTACTAGCTTTAGCTGATGAATTTATGTTAACGCAAGAAATAACAGAAAACACAAGAAAAAACAACTGCCTAGATTTGGTATTCACAAACAACAGTAATCTAATTGATAATGTAGAAATCTCCCCAACTATGATATCAGACCACAATATCATTGAAATAACAACTAATATAAAGGCAACAGGAAAGGAAAGAACACGCACAACAGAACGAAGCAAATTCGAAATTTTTAATTTTCACTCCAAAGCTATAAACTGGGAAGATGTGACATCCAGCATGGAAGTAATAGATTGGAAAACCATTTTCGAGGCCAAGACAACGGAAGAGATGCTAATGACGTTAGAGGAGAAGACGTTAGAAATTGTGGAAAAACATGTCCCAAAGATACAACAAAGAGGAAAGAGAAGCAGGTTCGAAAGACAAAAGAGGGCATTGTTCCGAAAGAGAAAAAGAGTGACTGCAAAATTAAGTAATTGTAAAGATAACAACATCAGAAAAATATTAAATGATAAACTACAAAGTATCGATGTCGTCATACAGGAACAAATCGAGAAGCATACAGAAAAAGAGAAGATGACGCTATAGAAGCGATAAAGGTTAACTCAAAGTACTTCTATAATTTCGCAAAAAGAAAGTCGAAAAACCAAGCGACTATCGGACCTTTAAAAAATGAGAACAGTGATTTATCTGATGATCTAACAGAAGTATCTGAAATATTAAAAGCTCAGTATGAATCATCTTTCAGTATCCCAAAAACTGACAAATTGATTTGCGATAGAAACGCGTTCTTTGAAGAAGAACCACAAGGGGAAAGTATAACGGATTTCGACTTTACGACGGATGATATTACACAAGCCATAGGGAAACTAAAAAACACTCAGCGGCAGGACCGGATAAATGGAATGCCACACTGATCAAAAACTGCAAGAATGCAATCGCTGAGCCCCTATACTGGATATGGAGACGATCATTAGACACGGGAGAAATACCGGGCATCCTGAAGAGCGCGAACATAGTCCCAATATATAAAGGAGGAGATCGATCCCAGGCCAAAAACTATAGGCCAGTGTCGCTTACATCTCATCTCACTAAAATATTTGAAAGAATAGTTAGACAGAAAATCTATGACTTTTTGGAAACTCAGAAAAAATTCAATGATAACCAACACGGGTTTCGATCAGGCAGATCATGCCTATCACAACTAATGGAACACTACAACAACATTATTGATTCACTTGAAAGTAATGAAAACTATGATGTACTATACACAGACTTTGCTAAAGCGTTCGACAAGTGTGACCACGGAATCATAATACATAAACTGAAATATATGGGAATAACAGGAAAAGTAGGGAAATGGATATATAATTTCCTTAGTGAGCGGAGGCAAGTCGTTACAGTACAAGGAGTATCTTCATCAGAATCAGAGGTCCTCAGCTCAGTACCACAAGGAACAGTATTAGCTCCACTACTCTTCATAATCATGCTAACTGACATAGATGAGGACGTTACCAGAGACAGCACAGTAACATCCTTTGCGGATGACACAAAGATCAGTAGAAAAATAAGAAACCCAGAAGACATAGGATCTCTACAAACCGACATAAACAAAATCTACAAGTGGACTGAAGACAACAATATGAAGTTTAACACCGAGAAATTTCAGCTATTACGGTACGGAAAAAGAGAAGACCTAAAGTGCATGGAATATTATACCCCAAATGGACAGGAAATTCAGAGAAATTCCAGAGCAAAAGATTTAGGGGTTGTAATGACAGATGATGCGAAATTTGAAACACAAAATAAGATAGCAGTAAACAGAGCAAAGAGAATAACGGGTCAGATATTGAGAACCTTTAAACGAAGGGATAGGAATGTAATGATTCCTCTACTGAAAACCCTGATAACCCAAATTAGAATACTGCTCGGTCCTAACTTCCCCATATAAAAAAGAAGACATTAGACAGCTGGAGGGGATCCAAAGAAGCTTCACAGCCAAGATCAATGGGTGCAAAGAACTAAATTACTGGGAAAGGTTACGAGAACTAGACCTGTATTCACTGGAAAGGAGAAGAGAGAGATACACCATTATTTACACTTGGAAAATAATGGAGAAACTAGTCCCTAATCTTACTCTGAAGCCCATAACTCCCCAAACAACGGTGGAAAGTAAGAAGCGGTAGGACTGTGTCGTATTCCCAAATTAAAGGCGAGGACAGGGAACATCCTTAACCTGAAAGAAAATAGTTTTGTAGGTGAGAGGACCAAAACTGTTTAATCAGTTGCCCAAAGACCTAAGAAACACGAAGGGAGTTGCAGTGGAAACCTTCAAAAGAAGACTAGACGCCTGGCTCAGAACATTCCCCGATGAGCCGGGCGTACCTGGCTATGTGAGGTGGAGAGCGCAAGAATCCAACTCACTACTTCACCAGGCCAACTCGAGAGGAGGGGCGTCAAGCTTGACCTTCGCGAAATGAGAAGTCATCGCGCGGAACCTTTGTAAGGTTGTAAGGTAAGGTAAGGACCCATTTCATTGTTATGGTTGTTAGTTTTTGCGATTTAATAAATATTATAATCATAATGAATGTAAAAGATATACGTTATTACATCAAATCACAATATAATTTTATTCTGCAACGTTAAAAGCAAAGCTAAAACAGATTTACTTTTTTAACAGAACGAGTGAACCCTCAGAAAAATGGTTAAACTTTTGATAAAGAAAAGAAAAAATAATGACAGCAATAGTGACCAACATTCAACTACAACAGAAATCAGTGATAAATCTGTGAGCATTCAAGAATCTAGTTTAGGGTGCTCTGTTTCATCAAGTCAGAATAGATTTGGAAAAACGTCTAAACCGCGTTTATGCAGTGAAAACTATATGAAAATGGGTTTTACATGGTGCGGTGATGAAATAAGTCCTATGCCATTGTGCGTCGTATGTGGTGACAAATTAGCAAATGAATAAATGGTGCCAAATAAGTTGATGCGTCATTTGACTACAAAACATAGTCATTTGTCAAAAAAGCCAGTAGATTATTTCAGAGAACTTTTGAAAGCTACTAAAAAGCAATCTATAAATTTCACGAAAAAATCAAAACTTCTGATAAACCTCAAGAAGCAAGCTATTTGGTAGCTGAAATTATTGCAAAAAACATGGAACCACACTCAATAGGTGAAACAACTATAAAACAAGCATGTTGTGCAATAGTTCGTTCAATGTTTGGCCCCACTGAATATGAGCTGGAAGTGAAAAAAGTTCCTTTAGCAGACAATACTATTGGAAGACGCATCCAAGCTACGTCTGAAAACTGTGTAAAAGACATATTAGTAGAAAATGACGCTCTGTTCGCGATACAAATCGATGAATCAACAGATGTAAGTGGACTTGCACAATTGTTAGTTTTTATACGTTTTATTTATGAATCCAAAATTACAGAACAATTTTTATGCTGCAAAGAAATTCCTCTGAACACAAGAGGTGAGGATATTTTTAAAATATTAGATGATGACATGAAAAATATGAATGTCATGGATGAATTGCGTTGGAATTTGCACGGATGGTGCACCATCCATGAGGGAAATTGTAAAAGGTTTTGCATCTTTAGCAAAGAAACAATGAAAATATCGTAACAACTCAGTTTTTGCATCGCGAAGCTTTGGTGGCAAAAATCATTGGCACTGAATTAAAATTTGTTTTAGACAAGGTAGTTCTAATGGTGAATTTCATCAAAAGTAGACCACTTAAATCGCGAAAATCTGTAATGATTTGGGGGCTAAGTACAATAACCTTATTATGTACACTGAAGTGCGATGGTTATCAAGAGGTCGAATACTATGTCGCGTGTTTGAGTTGAAAGATGTGATGCTGGATTTTTTTCCAGCAAGAAAACAAAATAGAATTTTGTGATTTGCTTCAAAATCAAATTTGGTGCACAAAGCTGGCTTATCTTGCAGATATTTTTGTACATTTGAACAAAATTAATACCAGCATGCAAGGAAAAGGGGAAAACATTTTAACATCAACTGACAAAGTTGGAGCATTGATGGACAAAATAACAATTCGGAACAAAAAAATAACTCAAGGAAATTTTAATATGTTCCCAAAGACCACTGAATGCACATAAAATGGAGATAAAAGATTTGATTCGTGATCATTTAGTTTTACTGCAAGAAAAACTAAATGCCTATTTTCCAAACATCAGAATATGATTGGATAAGAAATCCTTTTGTTGCTAATGAAAGTAGTGGCCTATTCCTTTCTGTAGAGGAAGAATTAGCAGAAATAAAAAATGATCGTTGTTTGTTGATGAGATTTAGGGAAACTAACTTAGTTTTTGGATAAATATCCGAACTTAGCTAAGAAAGCACTACAAATTTTGCTACAGTTTTCAACAACCTATATGTGCGAAGCAGCGTTTTCTGTTATGGCTAACATAAAATCGGAGAAGCGAGGAAATTTAAAAATGCTTGAACACGAAATGCGAGTGTACTTATCACATATTTCTCCAAATATAAACAAAATATGTAGTTATCATCAAGCTCAAGTATCTCATTAAATAAATGTTTTCTTTCCAATGCTAGTTTTTTACTCATTGCTGTTAATTATTTCTTTGATTGTTACTATATTTTTAACTTCTCAATAAATAAATTTTAAAAATATAAATGGTGTGTCGGATCCTTTTTGATACGTCAAAAGTGTGTCGCCATCATAAAGAGGTTGGAAATCACTGATCTACGGTTATTATAGTTTTCTATGTTAAAAAAAGAAAACTTGTAGTATCCTGAAAGACGCTTCATTAACACTTGTGGTCTACTTTCTCACTTTTACAACTTATTCACATTAATATGTGTACGTGTTATGTAAACGCAGGTACAGAGTGCTTGAAAAGTAAACAAAAATGGAAAAAAAACTCTGCTCAACATGAAATACGTGAAATATTATTTGACACTCCCAATTTGAAAATTGCTGTTTCGAGAAACGCAATTCATCCGATTTCGTGCGGGCCGCTCCGGAAACGTTCGAGGTCCGCGTGTTTGAGACCCCCGTTGCAAATTACATTGCACGACAAAATTGCAAACTTTTTCTGTCCTTTAAAAGAAACGAAGTGATGTTTATAAATTTGGATGCGCTGAGTTCAAACCTGATGTCAGAATACCTATATCACCCACCGTTTTGAAGGGACGTTTTATATACAGATTAGAATACGGGGCTCCAATAAACCTTAGCCCCCCCCCCAACGCCCATGGCCTAAATCATTAGAGGTACAGTAAAACTAAACATACCTTACAAAAGAGAATTTAATCCTGCATTTAATGAGAAACAATTAAAACTTGGTGTTCCTGCCATTGGTTTCCAAGACAGCCTGAATTCGCTTTGGATAGCTTGCCAAAAGTGACGTGAATAGATCTTGATCGTTACGCAAATTTGCTAAAACAGTTTCAATGTGTTTCGTCATTGCATCCTTCGAAAATCGATTTGCTGCACGTTCTTGAAACAAGAGACATTCAACCTTGTCCTTTATAACTGATCCAATGTGTTCACAGACGTTGAGGTCAGGAGAATTTCTTGGCCATTCTTCATTTCCAAAGAAATCGATCTCATGGTTCCGCAACAACTGTTGAGTGGCTAATGCCTTAAAGCAGGGGGCCTTATCGTGCAGAAGTGTGACCTGATCGACATCCATAACATTGTTTGGGTTTCTTAGAAAAGGAATGACATGCTGGGATAGAATAATATCACGAAAATACTGTCCATCCCAACTCTGACCATTTGGCTTCAGCATCCACATGAGCTTCTTTGCAGTGAACAAAACAAACACACCAACACCGTCTGGACTTTTTAATAATTCGCGATAATGTTCATTGTCATCGATTTCATCTGGTGTTGTGGCCCACACTCGATCATTTTGGTAGTTAGGCCGACGTGTTACGTGAACAAAAAAGTCATCGGAGACAGCTAAATGCATGAAATCATCCACATCCCAATCTTCAAGATAATGGGCAAACCACATTCTGTCATCGATGTTAAGTTGAGTTTTTCTTGGCTTTGGAAGTTCATGCCAAGGCTTTAAACCTTGCCTATGACGGTACAGTCGAATGATCTCACCACTAACGATCTTTCCTCTCAACACTTCGATCTCTCTAGAAAGTTTAGCACAGCTGTTTTTTCGCTTACGCGTACCGCTTTCAATGATGTCCTTTGTTTCCTAAGAGAGTGGCAAATTTGGACGCCCACATTTGGTTGCATCCATTTCACATTCATCCAAAGTTTTATTCCAATTTCTTTTAACGAAGTCATCACTTCTTCGCAACTTTTTGGCAACCCATGAACGTGTTATAAAGGTGGCTCCAACATCACGAGCTTCCCGAAATGTTATTGTTCGTATGCGATCTATCACACGTTGCCTCTCCGAATCACCAGTTAATTGAGAAGCCATTATATTATCACTTTATCAGCTAGAGTAATTTTAATACCTGCAATAAATAAAGAATTTTATATATTTTTATAATCACTAAAAACTATTTCGATATAAGTAAACATGTAAGCTGCAAATGGGGGGGGGGCTAAGGTTTATTGGAACCCCTCATAATGAATACATCAACATAATTATTACAAGATGAGAACAACAATTAAAATCTTTTTGCTGATATTTTCCGTCTGTACATACTCTCGGGAGTTTCCCTAATGAGAAACCAACAATATTCAGCCACCATACTGCAATTCCATCTTCCCTGGAACCACTTTTCCATGATGGCTATCTCCTCGTGGAATCTTTCGTCGTGCTCGTCGCTAACGGTGCCCAAATTGATTAGAAAGAACTCTAAATGAGAGTCAAGGAAATGCACGTTCAAGACATATTACAACCCATAGATTTATAGCACTTTAACATCTCATTCACCACAGTAACGTAATCGTCAGACTTGACTTTACCAAGGAAGTTTGAACAAACCGAATTGAAGGCCACCCATGCTGCTTTTTCCAGCTCATTTAATTTGCCGTCAAAATTGGTATCCTTCATAATTTTCCTTATTTGTGGGCCAACAAAAATTCCTTCTCTGATTTTAGCTTCGCTTAACCTTGGAAATATATTCCTCAAATAAATAAATGCCTCACTGTTCTTGTCCATAGCTTTCACAAAATTTTTCATCAAGCCTACAGTAGTTTGATGTGAAGTGATGGCAATAACACTTATTTTTTATCTACTAAAGGCTCATTGGAAATATTTGTCTGTCCTGGAACAAAATTCATCCTGGCAGGCCAATCTTTACAGACAAAATGGCGGTCTCTAGCACGACTGTCCCACTCTCGCATATAAAGCAGCAATATTTTGTGTACCCTTGCTGCATTCCAAGGAGAAGGTCTATAACTTTTAAATCACCGCAAATATTCAACCTATATTTATTATAGTTAATGGGTCTAAGTAAAATACTCATATTCTCATATGTTTCCTTTATGTGAACCACATATGCAATTGGAACAGAAGGATAAGTATTTCCGTTGTGTAGAAGCACAGCCTTCAAACTTAATTTGGAGGAATCAATGAAGAGACGCCATTCCTCCGGCTTGTGTTGATGCCTTAAAGACTCCATTAAATTGTCTACATCATTACAAAACACAATACCACCACTTGTCGAAAAAAAGGTACTGAAATCATTCTGACGCTTTCTACATGAAGTTATGTTGGTGCTCTTTTCTAAAAGATTGCACCCTTGCAGCCTAGTAGTATAGCCGCAAAAGGGTAGAGTGCAAGAATGTTGCAAGTTATTATGCAATGTTGCAAAGGGGGGTGGGGGTTGTTGCAACGGGGTGGGGTTGTTACAAAGGGGGTTGGGGTGGGGGTTGTTGCAACGGGGGTGGGGTTGTTGCAAAGGGGGGTGGGGGTGTTGCAAAAAGAAGAAAGAAAAAAAAGGAAAAAAAATAAAAAAAATAAAAAATTACCCCCAAAGGGGGGATGCTGCAGGTGCAACAAGGAAAACTTGGAGGCGGCGTTATCCCCCAAGAGAAAGGAGAGAAAGGAGGAGAGGTGTTCACCTGGCAGGAGCCAAGTGCATATTAAGACTTCAGCCGAGTAGGCGTTGTTTTATAGGCTCCTAATCAGCCAGTTGGCTGAATCAGTCAGTTGGCTGAGCCAAGGGGGGAGGGGTACACATGCAGGAGAGAGAGAGACACCTGAAGGAGAGAGAGACACCTGAAGGAGAGAGAGAGAGAGTAGTTGCCTTTGATTGCAAGGCATGCAACTTGGAGGCGGAGTTCTCCCCCAAGCTATTTTCGTTTACCTAACCTAAGAGGCCTCTAAGGGGTTTTCCCAAAGGACCAGAAAGAGAAGGACCAGAGGTCCTTGCTCGGCTGGGAGCCGAGCATGAATGACTCCGTCAGTCGTGGTGTGAAAAGGTTGGGTAGCTTCTGAAACCTCCACACCTCATGTATCTTCAGTATTCTATAAACATGGCGAACGGCTAGGGCCAGCTCAGGACTTGTATATACGCCTCTGATCTTACGCTGGTGGGGTATATGGTTACATTCGCCGTTATCCTCTTCCGCGCACTTCACGCACAGGGGAAACATGAGCTTGTCGTCGATAACGACAGGTAAGATAGGCATCCATAAATTGCTTGGGGGGAGTACGTCTACGAAAGAGAGCCCAAAGTAACGATCATTCAAATTTTTTGAAAATTCATTGATGGAAGGTAGGCTAGGTCCCACCAGTTTCTCAGGAGCACCCACGGGGTACGGATTGTTCTTCATCACGTATGGGTATAAAGAACAGAAATCGTAGTAATGGAGCTTCACGCCCTCCGTAGGTGGAAAGTATAGTCTGAATGGATTTGTACGTCCTCCAAACAAGCTATCACCACATTTGAGAGGATCCAGCACCATTGAACGCTTAATCGTGTTTATTTCCTCAAGGTACACCTCGTCTGTCTCCATCCGTGCATCATATTCATGCTCCCACAAGACTTTGTGAGTGAACTGTGATCCTATAAGTTGATCGCGGGTGCGGGTCCCTGCAAACAGTCGGCAGGAGATCTACCGTGGATATCTCCGACGATCCCGCACTCAGGACGGGGGCATCCATGCCACCAGCATCCGTTAAAGGAGTACACAGTCTTCACACCAGTGACACGGTTTTCACTTAACCCATCAACCCAAAAAACACGTCCATTAATCTTAATGGGTACTTCACCCGTGTTGCGGGCGTGCTTTATGTATACACCTGTCTGTTGCTGTATGTGTATGAGCCAGTAAATAGCCTTGTGCCCGTAACTGCGGGGGTTGTTTCGGTGAATAATGGCTAAGGTGTCTTTAGACATGAAGTTATTCTTGAACACCGTAAAACATAATGATGCGATGGTGGTTGCGACTTGCAGTGGATCGCATTTGAAACGGGCTATGTACATCCTTCTAAAGGCCTGAAAACATACTCTAAGCACGCGCACATCATTCAAGCAATAACGCTCACATTCATCAGCTATATTATAAGGGGTACTTTCATTAAAACTGTCGTAGTATCGATCAAAGTCTTCACGTTCATCCATACAGTCAAAATAATGTTTGGGGGGTGGTGGGCCTACGTAGTTTAAAGTCTCGCTGGTGAGGAAAGTGTAAGGGAAGTAGCCTTTGGAAACTTCAGCTGCTACTCCCATCACCTTCGGTAGCTTTGCTAATTTACAAGGTGTGAATAATAAAGTATCTTTAAATTGTACATTGCCTCTTATCTGCATCTGTATTAATTTGTTGCCTCTTTTCAATGGATCACCTGTAAATATCTCAGAGGATTCGTGTTCAAGCAACTCCTTATAAAGGAACTGCGTGTCAAACTTTGCCCCGTTGTGGGCGAGAATATACACAGTCATTTTTTTGAACTTGTCGGCTAACTTGACAATATAGGACACAAATAGTTTCACAGGACTATCGCTGACATTCGTTTTAAAAACGTTTGTCCGTTTACCGCATTTGGCACTCGTTACATTCGATACCCATACACTCGTCACAGATGGTCTGGCTCACAAGTAAATGTGGAATTACCTCTTTCGTTTCAGCGTTCGTATATGTTTCTATATTGTAGTACACAGTTATACAAGGGTTATTTTTAGGCTTAGCATCTTTCATATAACACACATGCTTTACTCCATCCGCCTTATATTCCGCCTGGCATGTAGGACAGTGAATTACGTCGCACTTGTGCTTAAATTTCCCCCAATTATCCATTGTGGGAAACATACCACATTCACAGATTCTCATTTTCCTGCACGTGCCAATTGAATTATGGAAATCAAAGCAACTATTATTGAAAAATGTGCGTCTACACACATCATAGTCTCTCTTCTCAGCTTTAACTACACGGCTTTCACATTTGGTGCTTTTACACTGCTCACATACCATGTGACATTCTTTACAATGTCTCACTATATCATCCGCAAACTCGAGGCACCCCTTACACAAATCATGATGTCCCCCATATTTTCGACTTTTGTCATAACTTGCGTAAAGCCACCTTATATACGAATGGGGAGATACGTTGTCCCTGACAATCCTAAAATAAGTAGGGGTCTTGTACGATCTCTCACACAGCTTTTAAAAACATACACAGTCCTACGACGTTCATCCAACCCAAATACAACTATGCGGACATTCATCTCCTGTTCTACCCTTCTCAGCTCTTCAGGACCCATATTACAGTCAAATTCAAGTTCACAGTCTACAGCTAGTTTACGGGCACGTTCCACGACCGTAGGCAGCCAAATTTTTTGAGCCCGTGTATTTTGTACAGTAAACATGTTAGCCAAGATTACTGCTATAAAGCCGCAACCACGATCGACGTTTATATGCCGACTATAAATAGCTTGAGAATTGAGGTTAAGAGTATACGGTATGGCACTATGACCCGAAACACGGAATACACGGTCAATATTTACCGTGAAGTTGTCCATATTGAAGGCTATACTACTTTGGGCGGCTTGCATTATACGTCCTAATATATATTCTACATCTTCAGCCGCCAAACGTCTAAATGGCACTATCACCCAATAATCGTCTACATCACCGTCATCTGACCCGAATCCAAAGGACAGACTCGTCCTGACTTCACGCTCGTCGCGATTCTGAAGAGCAAACTCTACAATATGCTGAACAACCCGGCGTAGTCCGCTCTCAATTCCATTGCTATACATGGCTCTAGGGTCGACCCTGACTCTATACCGATTTCTAGTCAAGGCTGGGGTGGGGGCTGCGGAGCGCACCAACTCGAACGTTATTTCATCCTCAACAGAACGGGAGGCGGCGGATGAATTAGGGGGTATATTAGCGGAAGGTGCTGCTGCTGGGGGGCATGTTGCGTAGGAGGTTGATGGTTGGGGATCTATTATTGTAGACTTAACAGAACGGGGGGCGGCGGATGAATAAGGGGGTATATTAGCGGAAGGTGCTGCTGCTGGGGGGCTTGTTGCGTAAGAGGTTGAGGGTTGGGGATCTATTACCGCTGCAACAGGCGCGTATTTCGGTCGCTTTATACCTGACGTGGGGTTCTCATACGTCCGCTTTGGACGTGCTACCGGTATCGCTGGTGAGGGTTCGTTGGCAGGGGAGGAGATCACAACTACACTGTCGTCGAGGTCGTCATCCGTAATGTCAATGATGGGAGGCTCTACCTCATCGTCATTCACGGTTCTGTGGGAGAAGAAAGCAAAATATAAGGAACAGCACTCAAAATTTGTAATATTTTGTAAATGACCCACTTAGGAGTGTGACGTGTTAGAAATGGACTCTGTAGAAAAATTCAGATTCACGAGCCCATCCACATGTATTATATCTGGACCTACAGGATGTGGTAAAACTGTGTTTATGCTTAAAATCATTAAAGAAAAGGGAGAGATGTTCTCGAAATTTGTGCATAAAGTTATATGGTGCTATTCGACGTATCAATCAGTGTTTAACGAGTACCAAGATGATATTTTGTTCCACAAAGGCGTATATGACGTTAATTCGTTAAAGGGAAATGAACATACAATCATTGTAATTGACGATCTCATGTTGGAGATGGATAAAACGTTTGCCGAGACATTTACAGTATTCTCCCACCATCTTAACATAAGCGTGTTCTTCATCAATCAGAATCTATTTTTCAAAAATAGATACATGCGCGATGTGTCGTTAAATACGCAATATCTAGTCTTGTTCGCGCAACGTAGAGATGTATCACAAATTGGGGTATTAGCCAATCAAATGTTCCCGAATCAGCGTAAGGAGTTTTTGGAAGTTTATAAAGAAGCTACAAGCACGCGTTACGGATATTTGCTCTGCGACCTTCATCCGCGAAACACGTTTAGAGTGCTTCTGCGAACGAATATATTTCCAAACGAGCCTGAAACGGCGTATATTCCAGAATGACAAAGAAACTAAAGAAATACCGTGAATTAATAAAAATCTATCATCGACTGCCCCGGCCAATGCAGCAGATGTTTATTAAAAATATCGACGCCGACTTTTTAAAATGCATCTGTGAAATCTGACTTAACGTTATAAATTGCAATGTATCAATGAAAACCCATCAGAAGGCTCGCCTACGCCGCTACAAGAACATAATACGTGCACTCGCTCGTAAAAGTCAAACTGTAGCGAAGAAAAAACGAATTATTGTACAAACAGGAGGGTCATTTCTCCCCATCTTATTTTCAGTTTTGGGCCCTTTACTGACTAGATTAATATAATGAAGAAAGTGGTAGTGATTCCCCACGAGGTGTACGCTTCACTGCAAAGAGATACGGATCTAGATCCCCGTAAAAGCAGACTTAAAAGAATGGAAAGCGAATTGCTAGCCCTATTAAACAGTGAAAAAACACCTGATGAGAAAAGAATCTTATACCAAGAAGCTCTGCAGAAATTTCTTCACGAGTACGAAAATTATAAGAGCCCTACAGAGATTCTTGTGGTTATTAGGCACAGCATGGGGGACGATGGACATGGCGATATAGGATCTGTGCCCGACGATACAGCTGACCAACCAAAAAGATTAGCCACACAACATATCGAACATGTATTAAAAAGTACCCTCCCACATACATTGAGGAGTAAAGGCTTAAGTCTTTATAATCTATTGAATGAGGATCCCGTCATACAATGGACCGATACAGGCGAGATCATTGTGGAAGGATCAAAGGTACAGGGATCGAATATCGTAGACATTGTCCATGATCTGGTGAGAAAGTGGGATAGGCCATCACCATCAGGATGGAAGCATATTAAAGCAAGACTACAACAAATAAATGTCCCTAAAACGCTGAGAGGAAATCTGAACAGGTTAAAAGACTTGGAACACGCAACGCCTGTGACACAATTGAAGACGCCGTCACCTCCGGCGGTAACACCTTTGAAGAGGAGCAAGAAGAGGTTAAACCAACCCTACCCACGTGCATCTAAAATACGCAAATGGCTAAGGTATTAACTAAACGATATTATGACATTTCTACCCCATCCTCTTACGGCGGCGTAGATAGACTGTACAGAAGTGTTTACGGAGTAGGAAAAAAAGATGTTGAAAGATTTTTGAGGGAGCAGGACGCTTATACGCTTCATAAGCCTGTGAGAAAAAGATTTAAAACAGCCAAGACAACGGGTTCCTCGATTGATTCTATTTGGCAAGCAGATTTAACAGACATGCAAAGATATTCTGTGTATAACGATGGTTACCGCTACATTCTGTTCATAATAGACGTATTCTCTAGATATCTGTGGCTAGTTCCTCTGAAAAATAAATCACCTGAAACAGTTGATAAAGCCACCAAAACGCTAATGTTAAAAGAAAACAGGGTTCCTGGCTATTTTTGTACGGATATGGGGAAGGAATTTATAGGCCGTGCTTTTTAGAACATGTTGACAGAGTTTAATATCGGCTATTACACAACCAATTCTATACATAAGGCTTCTTTAGCTGAAAGAGTTCAGCGCACCATAAAGGAACGCAAGCACCGTTATTTTACACATAAAAACACAAACAGATTTCTAGACATTCTGGAATCATTGGCATCGTCCTACAACCGCTCACACCATCGCACGATTGGGACAACACCTAAAGAAGTTTTAGAAAGAGGTACGCCCCCGAGGAGAGATGGATCACCACCACCACCACACACTGCGCGCTTCAAAATCAATGATTATGTAAGGCTGTCGCGTTCGGGGAACAAATTCGCAAAGGGTTTTGAGCAAGGATGGACACGCGAGATTTTTAAAGTTAGGGCTATGAGACCTAAAGGTGAGATAATGATGTATTACATTGAAGATTTGAATGGGGAAGAAATCTCAGGAGGCTTTTACCGCGAGGAATTGCAGAAAGTTGCGTTTAATTTAGGAAAAAATGTGTTTAAAATTGAGAAAATTTTAGGAAGCAAAGGTTCAGGAAAGAGAAAAATGTACCTGGTGAAATGGCTAGGGTACCCAGAAAGCTTCAACACCTATATAAAAGCTGATGCAATAATGAAGCTTAAATAGTATGCAACATGGCTCCTAACCATTTCTACGTCACACTCCCGTCCTCCTCGTCCCTCTCTGTACACCCTAACAACACACTAGCCAACTTTGTAACAGAACTCCACAAGCACATTGAATTGGGTCGTGATTCGTATGAGGTGGGGATATGCGAAATTCAGCTGGACACCATCTTTTTAAATATTGAACATAAAGAAACCGTTTTTACGATTCTTAGAGACATTGACGAGTGTGAAAAAGCTGGGGTAGCTATGGATGAAACATTGCGTATCGCTCGGACTAAGATTGCACGGTATTACAGTACAGAAGTAAGACTAGGACCGGGTCAATATGGTTCGGCCGAGGATGTTGTGAGAGGCTTAAACGTAAGTTTAAGAAACTCAAACCTTACGAATGATTTAATATACGAAATCGTAAACAACCCTGCACATACACTAATCCTAAAATCAAAGACTAAAGACGTATTAAAGACCATAGAAAGTTCCAAATTCTAGCCAATGGCCGATATGGCGCAGCCTTCCAAAGAGACACATTTCACGAGACACAGCATGACTTGTCCAGATTAATGTATCAATTGAAGATGGAGAAATTGGCTGAAAGGTCCCCAGACATGTGCTATATTTACAGTAATATAGTGGAGCACCAGTTTGTTGGGGATACCCAGGCGCGCCTGCTGCGCATTGCTCACATCCCCAACCATATAGGAAGGAGTTTGAGTATTACATATGACAGACCCCATTATGTGAATGTCGCAACTAATTTAATAACCAATATCTCAATATATATAAGAACGATTGAGGGCGAAAACTTCCCATTCGGTAACGGGAGCTTAACAGTGAAACTACACTTTCGACGCACTGAGTTATAATGGATAGAAAGCCTTTCACCGTCTATCGAGGGGGGCGATACCAGCGCGGTAGTGGACTTGGATCCATTTTTTCATCCATACTACGTACGGCTGTTCCTTTGCTGAAGAGGGGTGCCAAATACCTTGGAAGGAAAGCGCTACAATCAGGTATTAACACTGCAGAAGACATATTGGCCGGGGCTAAACCTAAAGAGGCTCTAAAAAAACATTTAAAGCGTACACGGGGCGAAATCATCAAAGATGCAAAGAGAAAAATGCGTGGTGGCGGGAAGAAGCGGGCTGCCCGGAAGGAGAAGGGGTCACGTGGTATTAAACGTAAAAGGATATCAAAAAAGAAGTGCTGTAAGCGAATGAAACCTATGGTTGACCACTTTTTTGACTGATATAAGCTAAGGACATTGATCTCATGAATCATAGTTTGTTTACCTCTTGTCGAGAGAGGAGGCACTATTTCGCCATGGCACGCTTCATCCACCCATGTAGTTCACAATGCTGTAAATCGGAGCTTTCCCTTTTTGAGCTACCTCCAACCCAAGTTTCTATTGAGCACAGTGACTTTATTACAATTAACCCTTTAAACACAATTAGATCCCCGAGTGCACCTATAGAATTCGTGATACCCAGCTCAGGTCCTTACTTTTTTGACCCAAGCTGTGTGCACATGTACGCTAAGCTACGTATAGCCCATTCTGATGGAACGGTCTGCGATGACAAATATGCTGTATACCCTGAAACAAACTTTCTGCACTCCATATTCAACCAGTGTGACGTATATTTAAATCAGACCAACATATCGGCAGGCACGGGGTACTATCATCTACGAGCCTATCTGGAAAATGTCCTCAACTTTTCCAAAGAAGCGAAGGCTACCTTTTTAAGTGCCGAGGGATATTATCAAACTAAAGATGAAAATAGTATAAAGGACAAATTTAAAAATTCTAAAAAGAAAATATACGAGTGTTTTGGACGGTTGCACACAGATTTCACTTTCCAGGAGAAGTTGCTTGTCAACGGAGTGGATATGAAAATAAAGCTAACCCGCACGAGTCCTGAGATCTGCTTAAATCTGGATGCGGATCAAGAAGAGGGTGCAAAGTCCGTTGTGGTTCACATTATGGACACATACCTCCGCGTACGGCGAGTGAAATTAAGTTCACCAAAACAACTAGAAATTGAGAAAAATTTACTAAACGCTACAGTGAAATATCCTATTAACAGAGTGCAAATCAAACTATATACGGTTCCTGCAGGGTTGGCATCGAAGCAGATAGAAAACATTGCTCTGGGAAATCTTCCTAAAAGGATATTAATCGGTATGCAGGACCATGCTTTGGTGAATGGAAAATATAAAAAGAGTGCCTTTAAATTCGAGAATTTCGGACTTAAAAATATAACTCTATACGTTAATGGCACTGCTTTGGGTGGAACAATGGGTACGGACTATTCACCAGACGCTGTGTTACCTCTTTGTGCCAGAGCCTATAGTAACCTGACCCATATTGCAGGTGACTGTGATGAGCTTGGTAATGGGGTAACGCAGGAAGAATTCATTGATCAATTTAACCTTTATCCGTTTGACATTACACCTGACTTATCTGCTAGCGTAAATACCCATTTAACCCCACAGCAGAGCGGAAACATCTCAGTGCGGCTGGAATTCGCCAAGCCTATAGACGCGCCTATTAGTGTACTAGTATATCTCGAATCGCAGGCCCTAATAGAAGTAGATAGATTTAGGAGCGTTATCACTGACTTTTAAAATGGATGCTAATACACTTCAGAAAGTAATGGAACGAGTCACACGTTCCAAATTTATCTGCGTGTTTGGGAAGAATGAAACATTGAGTTTGCCAAGTACGCGAGAATGCGGTAGTCTTATTGTGAACACAGATGTCATCGGTAATGAAGGGATTCATTGGATCGCTGTCTATTTTAAAAATAGACAGCGCCTGTACTATTTTGATTCACTCGGCACTCAACCCTGGAGTGACCCTATTATTGTAAAATTTCTCGCTCAGTTACATATTCCCGAAGTTGTATGGAACCCATTTCGTATACAAGGATATTTTACTCATGTTTGCGGAATGTACTGTGTCTCATTTCTCATGCATATGTCAAGTAATAAAGAGTTTATAAATTTTTTAAATTTATTTGACCCGTGTCACACTCACCGAAACGATGAAATGGTATGCAGACAGATAAAAATCCGTTTTCCAATTGTACGTATTCGTTGTATATTATAATGTTTTTGTTCGTATATTTGTAACGGTATATTCTGTAGTTGTTTATTGTACTGATTTCTTTCATTTAATAAATTTATGAAAATATATTGTGTCTTCTTATCCCAAAAAGATCGAAAAACACTTACATTATTTCGGTGTGACATTGTTGACTGATTAGTATATCATCCGTATTCCGAGATTCTTCAAAAGATTGTATAACACGTGTCAAATCCTCATCGGACCTTAAAGGAATAATGTTCATTCTTTTAAAACATATACAGAGTATACAGACAGATCCCCATTATGTGAAGATATCTTTGATTCGAGGAATAACATTGATTGCCATAAAAAATTTCGATTTTAGCATAATGGGGATAACCAAATAACATTGATTGACAAAAATTTTTGGCGAGTATCTATTTGACGAGATACTACAACTCTCCATATATAAAATCGAATTATAGACACTTACATTTCTATGGTAGTCCCTTGCGTCGGGTTGTAAGGAGCGTCACTGCAAATATCTTCTACGGTTTGCGTTGAAAATAAATCGTCACGGTCAATCGCGTTAAAAAGACTAATTGTCGTTAATGCTGCAGCGTCACTTTCTTCATACAATTCCGGGGAGACGTACAGGTCCATGGTGGAGGATGTGTGACATTGTTGACTGATCAGTATATCATCCGTATTCCGAGATTCTTCAAAAGATTGTATAACACGTGTCAAATCCTCATCGGACCTTAAAGGAATAATGTTCATTCTTTTAAAACATATACAGAGTATACAGGCAGATCCACATTATGTGAAGATATCTTTGGTTCGAGGAATAACATCGATTGCCATAAAAAATTTCGATTTTAGCATAATGGGGTAAGAAGTAAAACCAAATAACATTGATTGACATAAAATTTTTGGCGAGTATCTATTTCACGAGATACTACAACCCATCCATATATATAAAATCTAATTATAGACACTTACATTTCTATGGTAGTCCCTTGCGTCGGATTGTAAGGAGCTTCACTGCAAATATCTTCTACGGTTTGCGTTGAAAATAAATCGTCACGGTCAATCGCGTTAAAAAGACTAATTGCAGTTAATGCTGCAGTATCACTTTCTTCATACAAATCTGGGGAGACATACAGGTCCATGGTGGAGGGAATGATTATTCACTGACGCGAAAATAGCTACTGTTACTCCCAACTGAAAAATATCCCCTTTTATATACACAATCGCCAAGCTCCGCCCCAAAAGACCAGATGTTCGTCATGATTGGCTGCCGATGTAGCTGGGTGGAGCTATGACGTGTACCAATCCGCTATAACGGGACCGGACGAGTAACATATATATAAAATCGTGTTTCTTGTGAATAATTATAGACACTTACATTTCTATGGTAGTCCCTTATATTATATTTTTACTTACAAGTTATTAGTATTGTTTTCTTGTGTTAACATAATTGTTAACTTATTTTATAATAAAGAAATTGTATCCTAATTATATTTTTAAAACAGCATTCGGTTTCCACATTAAACTGCAGGTCTAAGGTGGTGTGGCATAAATAAACACTAAAATAAAATTAAATGTTATAATATGAAAAATAAATAATATATATATATATATATATATATATATATATATATATATATATCTATCATAAGATGTTTAAAAGACTGTATATATATAATTATAGTAAACTTATGTCGAAATAAAATAGTTACCCATAAAATTAGTTATTTTCTATTATTAAGTTTTCTATGATTGAATTATGTGTGGCAAACTACGTTATTTGTTTCTAAAAGTTCAATTTCAAGTTTAATGAAGTTCAAGTTAATGTTATATTTACTACGTTATTTGTTTCGAAAAGTTCAACTTCAAGTTTAATGAAGTTCAATTAATGTTATATTTGTTTCTATTCGTTAAACACTATATACATCTATTGTAAAACCCTATATACATCTATACATCTATAGTGAAACACTATAAATATATATATTTATCTATCTTAAAAAATTATAAAATATTTATCGTTTAATTTTGCTCATGTTGTTGTTGTTTGCAAAGTAAATACATTCAAACTTGTTTTTAATAAATAAAAAATTAATATATATATATATATATATATGTCACTACCATGCGATTTACCATTTCTATGGTTGAACAGTATCCATGTTTGTGCCATTAGAAGTTCGCTGTAAACAGCGAATGTCCCCCCCTTAGCTGTGCCTCTCTAATTCGCACTGGAGGTCCCCCACCGAGACTGCTTTAGTTCCCCAACACCGAGACCGCTTTAGTTCCCCAACACCGAGACTGTTTCAGTCCCCCACCGAAAAAACCGTCGTCCATCAATGGATGTCCCTACTTTGAACAATTTTTGAAACACTTCATGGATTCACTCATTCGACGTCGACCGCAACCTCTTCAACTTGGACTCCAACCCCACCATCTGCAACCTCAATTTAATTCAACTCATCGTTGACCTTCAATCAACTTTTGTTACTTGGAAATTCCTTCCTTGAAATTCTCTCTTCAATCAACCCCAAATATTTACTACAAAAATTTCCCTTGAACTTCTTCAATCAACTTTCGAATCATTGTTCGTATTTTTCTCCAATCAACCGTTCGACCGTCTTCCTGTCTACATCTTCCTTCAACGTTTGTATGCTCCGTCGTGGCGATCAGATGACGTCACGAGCGGCACACCTTAGAGCTGAGTGAGGCTGACCTTCAAAGTTCGTGGAGGCTCGGAGGCACCAGCCTGTTGAACCCCTCACTCTCCGTTTATGTGATGAGTTTTAATTATTAATTATTACTTTTAAATCATTTCCTTAATTATCATTTTCTTTAATTTTAGTAATATTAATTCACTTTTATTTTTCCCTTTTTAGTGTGAAACAGTGAAGTGACTTTATAAACACTTAATCATTTTTTTTAACTAATTGATTTTAATTAACTGTTCGATAGTAATACGAAATACAGTACTAATCAGACGTTGTCATTGATTCAGTATTCACGTATTTATTTTTCCAACAGATTATAAATCTGAATTTTTAAATTCTTTTTATAAAATTATCTGCATTGTTTTTTTTATTGAGGATATTAAATAATATCATTTTAGATTTTGTTGTGGGACGTAAATGCGATCAGTCATAATTCTGATATTTATACCCATAACTCACATTTTTATTTAGTTGAACCCGGTTAGGTTCCTTTTTTTTATTCTTTTCAATTTAAACCTTTTTCATTAATTTTAGTGAAAATTCATGTTATTGTTATTATAATGTAACCCTTTTTTCTAGTGTGTGATTTTGACGGAATTTCGACCCTTGCCAACGAGACTTCAGCGTTGGGAGATTCGAAAATTACTCGTCGATTACGGCATCCGGAGTAAACGCAGAGTCGCCCATTTTGTTCTACGTTATTTCGTAACTATACAAAATACTTAGACTTTGTTCCATTTATTTTTTTTATTGCTTGTCTCTTACATGGTTATTTTTGTTTTACACACACACTTCCGTGTCAACGACACGTGTTATGATTAACGATGTCCAAACCATTACCCCCCCTGACATGCACTACTGTTAATCTTATAACTCCCTTTTCCGTACTGAAACGTACAGTTGATGTCCCTCACTTTCGCGGTCACGTTAATAATAGATTGTAGAACCCTCCTTTAATTGGTTCGGTAAAATTGACGATTCGTTTAGAGGTTGTCTAACTACAGATGCGGATAAAATCAGTTTTGCTTTTGACACTTGTGACCCAAATTTCGGTGACGCCGCGCGCGTCCGTACCTTTCTTATCGATGGTCCAATGGGCAAATATATCAATGGTCTTGGGTAGAATTTAAACGTTTTTGGCAGGATATATATAACGGTCTGCAGGTAATCACGAAGTACTGTGACAGGCAGGGATCCGTCAAATGGGACGTTGACGTTAAAGGTTTAAACAACGATACACGCCAGTTATCTTCCCTTCATTCCTTTATTCATGGATCATGTCATTATCCTTCAGAGATGCGCGAAAACGCATCTCCCGATAATGTTTCGGTAGAGAATCGGAGTGATTCCGTTGACCCTTCTGGTCTGGGTAGAAAGGCGTTGAGTGTACCTTATTCTGACTCACCTTCCCAATCCACTTCCTCTTTGAGTTCTGTACATTCGGAATCCCCAGAAAGTGAATATTTTTTTCTCGAAATCGGTTTCAAACTCCGTTGCCCAGAGGAAACCCTTTTAGGTCGTTTTGATCCGAAATGTTCGTCCAGTATTGTTCCTGCGTCTTTAGCGGATAAATTGCTGTGTCCTCTCTTTAAGGAACCGCCATCCGTTTCATACGTTCGGGATTCCGAGGGTAACCGTATTCCCGTCATTGCGGAAACCAAACTTGATGTGTGGATTGATTATTGTTTTTTTAGTATAGATGTCTCGTTAGTGCCGTCAGAATATTGTCCCGATTGTGATTTAATTATTGGCCCAGAATCCCTACGACCCTACGGATTCCATTTCGACTTTTCGGATGGATGCTTCGTCGATAAATGGGATAAAAGACGTTATTTCCTTCTCTGGTGCGAGGCACCCGAGCAGAACCTGGATAGTGACGATGAAACGTCACCCTTGGAAGATTTGGGTAATCCTGACCCAACTTTCTTCTCTGACTCAGTTGTCTCTGAACCGTTGGTTCCAGCTTGTTCATCAAATGAATTCCTTCGAGGCTAGAACTCACAGCCTCTCCTGATGATGATTTTTGTGAAGCATCTTGTGACAGTGTTTGTGATGCTAATGTTGAAAACAGTAACGACAACAATGAAATTGTTGATTATATAATTATAAAGGTACTTCTGTTGGAAGTCTTTATGATGAAACTTCCGTTGAAAGTAAGTGTAATACTTACGTTAATAATTGTTGTAATGTAAATGGGGATGTGACCAATTCTTTGTTAAATGTGAATTCAGACAACTTGGATGATTGCTGTGCAACCGATGTTGAAAATCAGAATTTATCTTCTCGCCATGGTCAGGACAACCATGTTGGTCCCGATGGCCATGACTTGTACGATGATTTAGACACTGCTCCTCAAATTGTCAGTAATTTTAGTCATTCGGACATTGATTCAACTGACATAGTTCATTCAGTGAACTTTGGTCGAGAAGACCTCGTTTTTGATTCAGATGGATCAGATATCCATGCATGTCCCAAAAAGGACGCGAATTCTGTTACTGATGTTGTTTTTGGTTTAGATGATGCATGTCCCAAAGAGGACGCGTTAGATGGTCAGGATGACCATGTTTATGATAACTTTTCTCCACAGGACCCGAATTGTTTTGAGTTTACTTCGGCCAACGGCCAATCGGCAATGCCGCCTCGTTTAAGTGGTCTGAAAGATGACCCTGTTTTTGATCAATCGGCAATGCCGCCTCGTTTAAGTGGTCTGAAAGATGACCCTGTTTTTGATCAATCGGCAATGCCGCCTCGTTTAAGTGGTCTGAAAGATGACCCTGTTTTTGATTTTTTTGGTCATGATGACCGTCATCTTACTTCAGATGATGCTTTTTCTGCTGTAGTAGCAGCTGGGGAGAATGTCCAACAAGGTCCTGTAGGCGAGTCAGTTTTTATGAATTTTCATAAGCATTGTGATGTTTATGATGACAGTAACAGTTTCGTAACGAATCGATCATGTCCCAGTGACTTCTTTTTAAATTACTATAGTGAGGACCAAGCCGTCCCTCCGTTTTGTTTTAACTCCGTTAATTTGTGTTTTGAGCAGTGTAGCAAGCAATCTTTTCCTAAAGAGCAAAGTGCTCACGTAAAGACGCATTGTCAATTGCCGACATCAGGTCTTTCCAGTTGGTCACCCGATTCCCCTGATTGCGATATTCCAAATTTTGGTTTTCCTCCCAATACCCCAACCTCGTGCGAAACCATCGCTGATGCAGACGAAGCATGTTCACATGTTTCGGAGACGCCTTCTTGGACTTTTGAAATGGAGCTTATTGACGAGAGCTCACAAATTTTCATGAAAACTTCTGTTAATAACCAAGCAGTTTTGGCTCTTGTTGAAACTGGCTGTCAGGCGAATTACATTAACCACGATGTATGCGAGAAGTTACTCAAGGTGGCTACGGAAAAATTCGATTTGCATTCTCGTTTGTCCTGCATTGATGATGACTGGGAAGAATACAGTACCGGAGAAATCATCCTTCCTATTGAGTTTGATTCAGTCCCTTATCTGACCCCATTTGTGGTCGTATCTGAATTGAATTGGGATGGAGACTTACTCCTGGGGATGAATTTCCTTATTACGCACGATTTTTATTGGGCCGATAGAGAAGCAGGCCTAATTCGAGGAAAGAACTCACTTTTCGAGTATGTTTGTCACCCCTATTCTTCGGTCTTTTCAGCTGAGGGTGAAAGACTCGTTTCAGAGAGCCCGACGGACTCCCTGGAACCAGTTCAAAATAAAAAGGAACTGCTACTAGATGGGGAAGATTCTTCATCAATTGTCAATTGTTCCGTTCTAGTTCCGACGAACGAAGAACTAGAAAACCAACATACTTTTGGTAATTTTGAGTACGAAGACTCGAATGTCTTCACAGTAAACCCCTGTGACTCCATCGAGAGCGAGTCACCTCCTTCAGTGACAGTTAGGCCGGAACTTGAAGTTCCCAGTGTTCTGGCTATTCCAAATAAATTTGAAAACTCATTTCCCTTAAGTTCCGATTTGGTCATTTCGCTTAAATCCCTATTTAAGGAAGATGACTTGATTCTGTTTTCAAAGGTAGAGGAATTTACACCTAATTCCGAGGCTAAGCCCATAGGTGCCGGGAGCGAACCCGAACCTACTCCTCCGTCGGAAGTTGTACGCGCGGAAGGGCAAGCGCGGAATATTCCTCACTACCATATATGATCGTTCCATCGATCATTTTCATTTTTCTTCCGCGAATTATGTTTTCGCCCTTCTTGCCTTCTACTTTGCAAATCTTTCTCTTTGGCTGTTCCTGGATCCTTTTCTGAAACCAGTGAAAGTCATTCTTCTTAATCCCGATACACCACCTCCTCTTGAGTGAGCAAGGCTCGTATGGTCAGTCCATTGCTTCCTGGCATGTTGCGAAAACCTTTAACCGAATGACCCACATGCCCGATCGCAAGACAACCTAACCATGCAGCTGATTTGTCTGGCTTCGTATGTTCGTGAAATTCACCCGTATGACCGAACATACCCAATTTAGGTTAAGTTGTTTTTTTTTTAATTTTTAAATTAATCTTAATTATACGGAACTTATAACCTATAAGTGTTCAGTTCAGAATAGCTCATAATTGAGTTCTATTTTCAACTTTTTATTTTTGATTTTTTTTTTCAAATTAGTCTTGAGTAATTGTCATTAAGATGTTCTTATATCGGTTGTTAAGGTATCAACCAAAATTATAGCCAATTTTGACACACTATACCAGGATGCCATTCCTTTTCCCCTTCTAATAATTCTATTACACCATGTCAATATTGATAACAACATAACTGCGCCCCTACCATGAATTCCACTAAAACCTGTTATTATCTATGCCCCATCAACTCGTCAAATAAAATTCAATTGTCCTACTGATACTTCTGGTCAATATTAATGGTGAGATACTGCTAATATAACGCTATGAAGGTTACTAATCGAATTGAATTCTGTGCCTAAATTCAGTTCCCAATACCGCTCAATGTACTTTAACTAATTTAAAGTCTTTTTGAGTGCGTATTCATTTTAATTACCTTCATACGTGCAACTGAGTTAATTACGTAAAATCTATAATCCCGATTGAATTTTATTACTTTCGACACCTATTTGAATTCACTTTCCTACTGATTACACTTTCACCCAATTACCTTACCCACACTTTGAAACACTCTTGAAATCATTGGCGTACTTAGTGGAAAGGAAATTCACTACGCATATCTTATTTTTATCATATAAATCTTATTCTAAAATCATTGGCTATCACGATAAAGTATATTTAATTGCAGTTAACTGATTGATGTTTACTCTGGATTATTTGAATTTATTTAAACTTAATTGCTGCTTACAATATATAATCTTGCCTGTTGTTTTATTAAGTTAATTTTAACCAACCTCTAAGCTAATCCGTTCTTCAAAATTTCATGATTTACGATTGACCACTAAGGATTCAGTTCTTCCCGGGATGAACCAATTACTTTCATATTCTACACACAACTGTACATAATAAACCACCTACCACTTACACTCTGCACCTAATGCACATAAATACACACGTGACCCAAGGTCTATACATCATCTATTACGAAATTCTATCTTCCTTCTCCCTGGATATTCTTAATGGATAACAATATCTAAGTATCTAAAACGGTAACTAGATAAATTTTCATGTTTTCAATAAATTAATTTTACTTTTCTTTAAATCAATTTTAATCTTTTACCAACTTATTCGGACTTGAAATAAGTTTACATTCTGCAACCGTGCTCCCACTGCTGAAGACTTCGTCCACCAATAAAATTTAATTCAATTTTTATCTACCATAGTGAATACGATTAGTTTTTTTACTGTATAATCATGATATCTTCGGAAACTCTTATCTCTGTCATTACTGATGGATTAAACTCCATTTCAAGTAGTCACCAGATGAATTGAAAATTCCTGAACCTTAAATTTTGAATTTTCCTTTTAACCATTATTTACTATGTATGTATCTTTTTCCCTAAAATTATCTTAACCTTGGAAGTCTTTCCGAATTTATCACGGTTCCGTAAATCTTGTTACTATAACGTTGGACAAACTAAAAATTTTACTTAAATTAGATTCAATCCTGTAATTGGAACTTTAACTGAAATAATTATGTCGAAATGCCAGAAATAACTTAGATGGTTCATTAGTTTATAAGATTGTTTATGTAGTATGATGATTGCCACAATTAATCATACTTATAATTTTTTTTAAGGTGACAACTTCGGACTTTATCCTTGTTGATCTAGTTTCCACTACAATTCTAGTAATCAGACCTCAACCTTGTTAATTTATTGCTGTAATTTTAAAATTTTCCCTTGATTATTTTTTAAATTTTTTTTATATAATTATCATTCTTCCCACTAAATTGCCTTGATTAATCCAACCCGAAATTGTCGCCGTTTCATTTTTTTTAATATATTGTAAATAAACTTCCACCCACCACCACATCCTTTTTCACAGGAAGAGCAGTGTCACAACCATGCGATTTACCATTTCTATGGTTGAACAGTATCCATGTTTGTGCCATTAGAAGTTCGCTGTAAACAGCGAATGTCCCCCCTTAGCTGTGCCTCTCTAATTCGTCTCCTTTGATTTCTCCCAAATAATGACTTATGCTGTACGTACAGAGTAAGTCACTCTGACGTCATAAAGTAACTTAGTTTCCTTCACGTTTCGATCACGTGCTTAGTACGAGGCTATCCTTAGTATTCAATGTATGGTACATTCTTTAATACTAATAAAAGCCTTACTATCTATAAGTCATTATTTATATGTTGTGTCCTGTCTGGTGTTACGCAATATAAATGCAACCATACTCATTCATACATCCATGTTCCTTCTTGACCGTTGTCCTTTACTAATTTTATCACCTATTACCTATTTTATTACCTATTACCCATTGTCTAGTTATTCTCTATCAACTTATCAGTCTATGTTTACTCGTGTCTATATTACGCACACAACCTATTGTGTGACGAATGATATGTGTACACTACCGTGTGCAGTCGTACATGTCTATTGACGATCATGATACGTACATGTATTCTTTTTTTGTTTTATTTTCTTTTTATTATTTCACCACTCGCAAGTTGTCTATTATTGCTGAGACGAAGGCTCGAATTCCGATTACGTCGTCAAAAGCGAGCCTCTGAATTCGAACTCTTCTCTCTTGCCTCTGCTACCAATTTATAACGTTAAGATGTGATGTTATTTATTATAATATACCATATTGTTCCCTGCCAGGCTACTGGTTAATCTCTACATAGTTACCCACGTTCTCATTATCTGTACTTACTACTTCTACCTAATTGTCATTCAAATTCCGTTACTTATGTCTTACGTTATCATTAATGTCCGTGTACTTTCAAATGAAAAGTACACCGTATCTTTTCTCCGCTTTCCTCATCGCTGGCTAATTAGACTTTCAAATATGATAACCAACCATTCTCTAATAATATTAGACATAATTTGGCGTAATCACTGTTAACTATAAATATATAACATTGTTGTTAATCCCCTTAAATTATAAAACAACGGAGAACTCTCCTTCATTTTTAAATTGTGTTACCTATTCAGATTACTTCAGTATTAGATATGTCAATTAACAAATTGCTAAAATTGTAATTAACGGTAATTAATGTATGTAATATAATGTAATTTATGTACTTAATGTACTCTGTACATGTCGGTCCCCCGACATTATGTCGCCACCCAAAAGTGTATACCTTACAAAAATTAGTATCTTTTTTTGTTAACTTTTTGCTTAAATTATGCTTAACGTCAGAATTCTTTAGCTCTCCAGCTAAAGTGGGAGCTTAACCTTCGACTGCATTCCCCCAAAATTGAGGCTTATTTATTTCTTGTATTGTAAATTAAATCATTCCTGCCTGAGCTCTTGATACCAGAGGTTGCACCTCGCCCCTTTTAAATTCCTGTCTGGCCCGTTGTTACCAGAGGTGGCTCCTCTCTCATCTTAAATTCCTGCCTGAACCTTCACCCGAGGAGGCCGAGCCCCCTCACTTTAAATTCCTGCCTGAGGCTTAGACCAAGGAGGCCAAGCCTCCTCATTTTAAATTCCTGCCGTAACTCTTACTCGAGGAGGACAAGCCTCCTCGCTTTCAATTCCCACCTTAACTATTGAAATGGGGTCGAACCTCTACCCCTGTAAACTCCTGCTTGAGCTGTTGTTGTAAGAGGTAAAACCTCTCCCCTGTAAACTTCTGATTATTTATCAGTGCTCGTTCTGTATATTATTTGTGAAATAAAATTTATGAGTGAACTAAAACTCCAATTTTTGAAGTGAAGTGTTTCTATTCATCCCTTCGGGAAAAAAACAAACTTGGTAGGAACTATTTATATTGATACTCGGAACTCTCGGCCAAGGCCGAGCTTACCCAACAAAGGACCACCTTCGTTGGATTGTCCAAAGTGCATTAACCCTAAAAAGTCGCAAGCGGGCAGAGGCTCGCACAACGTATGCGCGACATATATATAATATATATATATATATATACATATATATATATCATAAGATGTTAAAAGACTGTATATATAATTATAGAAACTTATGTCGAAAATAAAAATAGTTACCCATAAAATTAATTATTTTCTATTATTAAGTTTTCTATGGTTGAATTATGTGTGGAAAACTACGTTATTTGTTTTCGAAAAGTTCAACTCAAGTTTAATGAAGTTCAAGTTAATGTTATATTTGTTCTATTCGTAAAAACACTATATACATCTATTGTAAAACACTATATACAGCTATATATCTATAAAAATTAAGTGTGTAAAATTATTTATTTAATAAACAGAATTTATCAGCAACTGAATACATGGCGCTATCTGGCAACTCAGCCAGAATAGAGGTTTATAAAAGACCGAGAGTATATAAACGCCTTTTTGAAGGATAAGGTGAAGCATCAGGTAATCCGCGAGGAGTTGATACCGAAGATGAAAGTCTGCCTATATTTCAACGTTACCGCGACCGCGAAGGTATAACAACTTGATCGTGTCCAAATTGTAAAGAATCCTGGCAAGCGCTTTAGTGCAAAATTGTGTCTAAACAGTCTATGGGGAAAATTTGCGCAGAATACCGGCAGAGGGAGCATTCATTTGGCACAAAGTTATAGCGATGTCTGGGATTATGCCAAGCCCCCGATAAAGAGGTCATGGAGATCGTGAATGTAGGTAATACTTACGTAATAAAGTACAACAACACTGAATTTGCCACAGATACCTCAAGGGTTACAAAACATACCTGTGGCGAGCTTCACAACAGCCTACGCCCGTATAAAACTTTGGGGTCTATTGCATTCTCTGGGCGGAGAGTATTGTATGCCGATACAGATAGCGTGATATTCACAGAGAGGGAGGGGGTGAATACATGCCCGCTATTGGGGAGTTCCTCGGCGAGCTCACTGATGAGATCAAGGATGAGTATGGGGACAACGCATACGCCGACTCTTTTGTCTCAACAGGACCTAGACTTATGGGGTACGGGTCAGGGTGTGGGAGGAAATGAAATATATCGTGAAGGCAAAGGGTATTACGCTAACCATGCGAATCGGCAGGTTGTTAACTGTGAATCGTTGAAGGATCTAGTATGTTTGGGACGATGATGAACAACCACCCCAACTAATTGTAGGCACTCACAATTTTCGGCGCAGAAGCTGGGGGGCGTGAAGGAACTTAGGGGTACGAAGGTGTGCCGTAACACCTATAGGAAACGTTACCAGTTACCTGGTACCTATGATACCGTACCCTTTGGATACCAATGAATGCTTCTATTGTTAACCTCACACGTATTGTCTTGTATATATTCGTATCTATTGATTTATTACACTTAATTGTAAATATATATATAACCTTGAATATCTCGTTTATTAAATCGTATTTGTAAAATATATTAACTTGAATATCTCGTTTATTAAATAAATCATGTTTCAATTAGCGTTTCACTTTCTCCTTTGTGTGTGTGTGTGTGTGTGTGTGCACAGGTGAAAGTTCTAAGCTCCGCCCACTGTAAGACCGTGAGTCATGCTACTATCTGGGAGTCCCTGCGTGGTCAGTCGACTGCAGTAAGCCCGAGAGACAGACGTGTATTCAGATCAGACGTGTATTCAAATGGCTACCTTTAATATTGCTTGCACAACGTTTATGAAATGGTATTCAACAAAGTGTGAGGATGTGGTGGATACCGAAAAACTTCCTATTCCCCCCTCCTATGCCACTTTTAAAACCACATTGGATTGTGCGAAGTTCCAAGATGTACAATACTACGGATGTTCTGGTGAGACTGTTGAAGGCTTTCGTTGCCACAGACGATGTGCTGAAGTATGCTGCAGGGCTAAACTTTATAAAGTCTCACATACACCGTGAAGTAAAAGAAACAACGCGTGCAGAAGAGAAGCAGCAGGTATGGATAATGAGCCTTGTGGATGGGTGGTGTGACAAGCGGTATTACGTCATGCTACACCATGTCGAATACTCATACCCTACGACTGAAAATGTGAATCTCGTGATCATGGACAATCTTAAGTATTTTTACCACTATATTAACGTATATCATGATGAGGTTCGTAGTGAGGTTGTGGCTAGTGCCATGCGTGAGTTTTTAACAGACTTTAGAGACGAGTATCGTTTGATGGGCAGAAAGGAAAAATATGAGCATATGTTCCTCTCAAATAGTGCGCCGGAGTGTGAAGATGTTTAGTAAAACATAAAATGTGCATAGTTCTTATCCAAACTGTCTGGTGCGTAGAGGCTGGTAGTGATGAAATTAATTCCGGAAAAACAAATATGTGCAACAATTCGACTCGCGGGTCATACGAACAAACCCATTCACGTATCATCGAGTCAGCCGCCCGTCGAACCGTTCCTGCCTACCTGCGTGCCTCACACGGCTCATAGTTATCTCAGAGTTTGAACCGAGTGGACGTGCGCTCCTCGAATACGATGGAACTTCCTTTGAGCAGCATTCTCAACGCCTCGTACGATGTGTCCGTGACGAAATCGTTGCGCGTGTTCAGGCGTAAATCCGGTACCATTAGCTATGTACTGGAAACGGAATGTAGACCGACAAACAAACGGGTTTATTTAAGTGTCGAGGAGATGAATAGAATCTTCGTGATAGTTGAGAAGTGGAATGAAGATCGTTATAAAATACCTGCTAACGTAGGTACAAGAAGAGAGCAGATTAGTGATGCACCGTCATACGCCATTGTATGTACGTTGTGTATAAATAACGATCGGCCGTGCATTGATATACGGCTGATGTGGAAAAATGCTTCTGATAATAATGCTCTTATTCCTACGCGAAACCGTTTCATCCTCGACAGAATGTTTGAAATCGTCGGATTCCGTAAGCTGAAACCTATATTAGACGCGCGTGTTACGGATATGCTTTATTTTGATACAGTACTTGAATACGCATACACAGCTCTGCTCGATGGGTTTACCGAGTGTAGGGCTGGTGAGAATGGTCTAGAGCTGGACGTTTATTTAAAAGTTTAGACTCTTTGAAATACCATGAACTTTGGTACAAAGCAATTGATCGGTACAAGGCTGAGCTCACCTACACCGTTCACCCTGAAGACTATTTCTTTATATAACGCGCAGTTGTCGTAACGATTTAGAAGATTATTTCAATTGCCGTTATGTTGAGTGAGTTCACGATTGAAAAGCTCGAGTCGGTAGAAATAAACCCTCGATTGGAAAAGCGTGTTTATAAACTTGTGTTTAATATGTAGCTAACGATGAACTCTTTGTGCGTGCTTTTGATTGTATTATAGACGTATTTAAAGATGACTTACCAACCGGTTGTAAAGTGGGGACAAAAATAGTACTGAACGATATGAAAGCCCTTCATATCGAATACAGGTTTCCCTATACTTTAAGCGGTGAAATATTATTAAGCCGCATATACTGCGTAATGCAGAGCAATAATGATGTAATTGTAAACTCGATTAAGACCGAGTTTAGTATTTTGAAAAAAAAGTGAAATGTATTTATATATTTTGCGTGATATTTCTCCTGTACTGATTATACGCATATTTCTATTATTATTGAAATGTATTTAAATATTTTGCGTGATATTTCTCCTGTACTGTTATGTACATATTTCTATTATTATTGAAATGTATTTATATATTTTGCGTGATATTTCTCCTGTACTGTTATGTACATATTTCTATTATTATTGAAATGTATTTATATATTTTGCGTGATATTTCCCCTGTACTGTTATGATTATATGCATATTCCTCAATTGAAATGTATATTTATTTTCTATATATTTATAATAAACAGAATGATGCAATGTTGTTTTACTTAACTATATCATGTTACGCCTTCTAAACCTACTACCGGTATTCTTTTAAGAAATATAATGTATACAATGGTATCGCTAAAAAGTGGTATCTGGCAACTCAAGCCATTTACAGCCAACTGGCTGATTAGGAGTCTATAATAATGTATACAATGGTATTGCTAAAAAGTGGTATCTGGCAACTCAAGCCATTTACAGCCAACTGGCTGATTAGGAGTCTATAATAATGTATACAATGGTATCTGGCAACTCAGTCTTCGATTAGAATTAAATGAATACATGGCGCTATCTGGCAACTCAAGCCATTTACAGCCAACTGGCTGATTAGGAGCCTATAAAACAACGCCTACTCGGCTGAAGTCTTAATATGCACTTGGCTCCTGCCAGGTGAACACCTCTCCTCCTTTCTCTCCTTTCTCTTGGGGGATAACGCCGCCTCTAAGTTTTCCTTGTTGCCCTGCAGCATCCCCCCTTTGGGGGTAATTTTTTCTTTTTTTTCTTTTTTTCTTTTTTTTCTTTTTTTCCCTTTTTCTTTTTTTATTTTTTTATTTTTGCAACACCCCCCACCCTCCTTTGCAACAACCCCACCCCCTTTGCAACATTGCATAATAACTTGCAACATTCTTGCACTCTACCCTTTTGCGGCTATACTACTCAGCCTAGATCCAAGAAGTTTAGCCTGATTTTTCGAAAGATTCAAATCTCTTACGAGATCATTTAGTTCTGCCTGTGTAATAAGGTGAGGTGACGATGATGTGGATGGTAGAAATTCTGGATCTGCAAGGTCACTGGTTGCTTGTGGTTCAATTTCAATTTCGGGGTGGCAATATTTCTCGTCCAAAGTCCAATCTTTTGGTGGCTTAGGAAGTGGCAGGGTTTCATCGTGAGAAACTGGTCGCATAGCTGATGGCAGGTTTGGGTATCGTATTGGATGTTTGGATTTCGAAGAGAAACTTCGTATATTTGTTAAACAAAAGTAGCAGTCACTAACATGATCTTTTTGCTCTCTCCAGAGGAAAGGGACAGCAAACGGCATTAATGGACGTGAACCTTGTAACCACGCTCTTAAGCTCCTTGCACACGAATTGCAACATATGTGGGGAGTCTAGTTTCTGTCATGATCACCCACTTTGCATCCAAAATATAATTTATATGCCTTTTTAACCAGAGAGCCGTAGGGCTGTTCCTTTGCTTAGCAGGCGTTTGATATAATTTGAATAATTTTTGTGGAAAATTAACGTAGTTTTCTGGAAAAATGGTGGGTGTTAGAGAAAAAATAACATATTCGTATCAGCGCATCAAAATACATATAAATTAGCAGAATTTGTGCAAAGGACAGAAATTGTGTTGTGCAGTGTTATTAACGAAAATATAATTACATGTATTTAATTTTCTTGATTCATACATTAAACAAGCGCCATACAAAGGACGGTTTGTGTTATCGGAAAAGCATTAATTGCGCATGCGTTACATCAGGGAAAATTGGCAACGATTTCAAGCATTTATCGATATATGTTCGTCATAACAAAAACGTAGAAAAAAGTTGGGCACCAAATTTTTATAAACAGTTTAATGGATGTAATGTCATATCACCTTCAAAATTTGTAGAAACTTTTAAGGCAGGTGTGAAGAATTGTTTCTTCAATAAATTAAATGAAATAGGAATTCCATCATAACTGATGTAATTTCGGCTGTCTGTGTGTTCTAAACCCTATTTATGACGCTCATAATGCAGATAACCTTTTATTTAGACTCCTTTGCATCATATTTTGATCATATGTCAAGAAAGTGATCAAAATGTAGTCTAAACCAAGAAAAAATATTGTGCAAATGATGTAAATATGTTCTATGTAGTAGGTCACCCAATCACTTACTTATGAGGTGCACAGAGAGCCGTATTTTCATCACTTCGTATAAAATCATTTCGTGAGCCACAGCAGCTTTTATGAAGTACAACTTTCCATCCGAGTTTTCTACAGCTTCTCGGAATTTCATCAATCTGTAGAACCAATAGGCGGTAAGGTTGTTAACGAGGACGATAGAAATAGGCTCCAAGAAGATGTAAATAGGATTATGGAGTGCACAGATAAGTGGCAGATGCAATTTAACGTAGACAAATGTAACTTTTGCATATAGGTTCTCGTAACAATAATTACACGTACACGATGGATGATAAAGAGTTAGCGAGCGTTGACGAGGAAGTAGATTTAGGCGTACGCGTATCTAAGGATTTTAAAGTTAGGAACCAGTGCCTGGAGTCCTTGCGCTAAAGCTAATAGGATGTTAGGCTTCATAGCGCGTAATTTCTAATTAATTCGAAGGATATTATATTGCCCTTTTACAAGTCCCTAGTCAGGCTTCATTTAGAATATGCCGTTCAGTTTTGGTGCCCGTATTTGCGTGAGGATATTGATAAGTTAGAAAGGGTTCAGCGTCGTGCCACGAAACTAATTCCGTCATTGCGCAACAAGCATTATGAAGATAGGATTAAAGAGTTAGACTTGCATTCACTCGAAACTAGATTAAGGGGGGAGCTTATTGAAGTTTTCAAAATCGTTAATAACATCGATAACGTAAATTTTGACAAACTCTTCACTTTCGATAATAGCAATACTCGTAATAACGGATTTAAGTTGCGTGGCAAACGTTTCATTACTAATATCGCTTAAATTTTCTTTACGTTTAAAGTAATTGATAAATGGAATAATCTTCCCGCGCCCATCGTGAACTCTACCAGTGTTAATGTGTTTAAAATCCGTCTAGACAGGCATTTTAAAAATATTAACGTTGTTTAAAATAATAAAACAATTAGCAGCAGGAGCTCTGGGGGTGGTAATCGGGGATGAGTCTGTTGACGACTAATGCCAGCTTGTGACAAGCCAGCATGTGATATGCCAAAAAAAAAAAAAGAAGTTAGACTAACACGAACTTAGCTGCAGCTCTCAGCGTATACTAACCCACTTTTTGTTATACTCTTTATACTTTTTCTTTTCTCTTATCCTCTCCTTATTTCCATGTCTAACTCTATTGCATGTCCGTAGTTTGCATGATATGATAGTGTTTGAGTTAAGAATGTGTTGCATGGTTTGTAATGCGTTCTTATTTTACTTCTTTTCATCTTTCACCCCTTTCCAGCCTAGTGGACTGCATCCTCTACCTCCCTATGGAGTAGAGGATCGGTCTGCAACAGCTGGAAGTGTGTTGCTTTGAGTTAAGAATGTGTTGCATGGTTTGCAAGCGTTCTTATTTTACTTCTTTTCATCTTTCACCCCTTTCCGGCAGAGTGGGCTCTACCTCCCTATGGAGTAGAGGACCGTTCTGCAACCGTTCCTATTCTCTTTTTCTGAATGAATGTTAACCCACGAGTGATAGGTGTTGCTAATTACTTAACCCCTTATTCTCTTCTCTTAACCCCTACTCTTTCCTTTCTCTCGGGCTAACCTTAGAGTGGATCTTAGGGTCTTGTTAACCTTAGCTTCTGTAGATCTGTAGATCTTTCTTTGTCATATCATTGAAATTGAAATTAAGTTATTTTGGATTTAGTAATATCTCGAAACACTGGAAACGTTGTATTTTTTGGTAAGCACAGGCTTGCATTATACTGTACTTCAACTTCAATGTTTTTAAAAACTTTAATGTTAGAATGTACGTTGACTGTTTTTTACGTGGTTATTGATACTGATATTATTATTCATAATGATTCTAATAGTTACGATATTATTAATGATGATAATGATAATAACAGTATTACAATAATAAAATTGCGTGTAAATTACCTTTAATTAATGCGAGAGTACCTTCAAATCAAAACTTTAGGGCCAGGTTGCCTCATATTTAAATTATTGTGATTTACCTATCAAAGCTGGGCACTTGCGTTTTTTTTTGCGGTACTGCGGTACTGCGGTACTACCGCACTACCAAACCGGTACCGCATAACGCAGTACCGCAAAGGATCGCTGAAAGTACAGCCTGTACTTTCAGCGATCCTTTGCGGTACTGCGTTATGCGGTACCGGTTTGGTAGTGCGGTAGTACCGCAGTACCGCAGTACCGCAAAAAAAAACCGCAAGTGCCCAGCTTTGTAAAATACCTATGATCATTGATATAATATGAGGATTGTTGCTTCTAGCTTCTCCTTTATTATTCTCTCTTCCGCTTTCCTGTTCAATACAGTCTCATTTATTTACTGGCGAGGCAAATACTGTTCTTTTTCGCATTCTTTTTAATGAGAAATCACATTATCACATCAAAATGTTTCCTCACTCGTAAAACCTTTTTCTTCATTAATTCTGACAAAATAAGAATAAAAGTACAAACATTCGTTTCCTGAATCTGCATTATTAAAGAGTTTTAAATGAGATTAATTTTTTATACCAAATGTTGAATTTCCTTTCATATTTTACATTACAAAAAAGGTTTATGGAATTGCGAATGAAAGACGGTTTCTGAATTATTATCATCAGCTTTTAATAATTATTTCGGAATCAATAATCGTTCCAAATGCTTCCCACCTTTAAATTTTAATCAGAAGGAAGTGAATGAATGAATGACATGACATAACGATGGTTCGGAGTTTCATTTTATTACGTAAAATACTGTGTTATTAGTTGGTGAATGGAATGTCATTCTAAATGATACAGTTTGCATTTTGAATTTACGTTAGATTTCTTGTTCAGTATTTTATCTTACATTTTCATACCAGTGCTTTATCTGAAGCTATATTCTGTCGTTCATGTTGACGTTCATAGAAAATAAGGTCAGGAGGGAGTGTCACAAACAAAGACTTTGAATCATTATAGTAGTGTCACAACCCTGCGATTTACCATTTCTATGGTTGAACAGTATCCATGTTTGTGCCATTAGAAGTTCGCTGTAAACAGCGAATGTCCCCCCCTTAGCTGTGCCTCTCTAATTCGTCTCCTTTGATTTCTCCCAAATAATGACTTATGCTGTACGTAGAGAGTAAGTCACTCTGACGTCATAAAGTAACTTAATTTCCTTCCATACCTTGAATACTGAATCACGTGTTTAGTATGTGGATATCTTTCATATTCAATGTATGGTAAATTCTTTAATAATAATAATAAGAATAACGTCACTCTCTATGAGTCATTATTTATATGTTGTGTCCTGTCGGTGTTATGCAACCATACTCATTCATACATCCATGTTCATTCTTGACCGTTGTCCTTTATTAATTTTATCACCTATTACCTATTTTATTACCTATTACCCATTGTCTAGTTATTCTCTATCAACTTATCAGTCTATGTTTACTCGTGTCTATATTACGCACACAACCTATTGTGTGACGAATGATATGTGTACACTACCGTGTGCAGTCGTACATGTCTATTGACGATCATGATACGTACATGTATTCTTTTTTGTTTTATTTTCTTTTTTATTATTTCACCACTCGCAAGTTGTCTATTATTGCTGAGACGAAGGCTCGAATTCCGATTACGTCGTCAAAAGCGAGCCTCTGAATTCGAACTCTTCTCTCTTGCCTCTGCTACCAATTTATAACGTTAAGATGTGATGTTATATTATTATAATATACCATATTGTTCCCTGCCAGGCTACTGGTTAATCTCTACATAGTTACCCACGTTCTCATTATCTATACTTACTACTTCTACCTAATTGTCATTCAAATTCCGTTACTTATGTCTTACGTTATCATTAATGTCCGTGTACTTTCAAATGAAAAGTACACCATATCTTTTCTCCGCTTTCCTCATCGCTGGCTAATTAGACTTTCAAATCATGATAACCAGCCATTCCTCTAATAATATTAGACATAATTTGGCGTAATCACTGTTAACTATAAATATATAACATTGTTGTTAATCCCCTGTAAATTATAAAACAACGGAGAACTCTCCTTCATTATTTAACTTGTGTTACCTATTCAGATTACTTCAGTATTAGATATGTCAATTAACAAATTGCTAAAATTATAATTAACGGTAATTAATGTATGTAATATAATGTAATTTATGTACTTAATGTACTCTGTACATGTCGGTCCCCCGACATTATGTCGCCACCCAAAAGTGTATACCTTACAAAAATTAGTATCTTTTTTTGTTAACTTTTTGCTTAAATTATGCTTAACGTCAGAATTCTTTAGCTCTCCGACTAAAGTGGGAGCTTAACCTTCGACTGCATTCCCCCAAAATTGAGGCTTATTTATTTCTTGTATTGTAAATTAAATCATTCCTGCCTGAGCTCTTGATACCAGAGGTTGCACCTCGCCCCCTTTTAAATTCCTGCCTGAGCTCTTGATACCAGAGGTTGCACCTCGCCCCCTTTAAAATTCCTGCCTGAACCTTCACCCGAGGAGGCCGAGCCCCCCTCACTTTAAATTCCTGCCTGAGGCTTAGACCAAGGAGGCCAAGCCTTCTCATTTTAAATTCCTGCCGTAACTCTTACTCGAGGAGGACAAGCCTCCTCGCTTTCAATTCCCACCTTAACTATTGTGAAATGGGGGTCGAACCTCTACCCCTGTAAACTCCTGCTTGAGCTGTTGTTGTAAGAGGTAAAACCTCTCCCCCTGTAAACTTCTGATTATTTATCAGTGCTCGTTCTGTATATTATTTGTGAAATAAAATTTATGAGTGAACTAAAACTCCAATTTTTGAAGTGAAGTGTTTCTATTCATCCCTTCGGGAAAAACAAACTTGGTAGGAACTATTTATATTGATACTCGGAAACTCTCGGCCAAGGCCGAGCTTACCCAACAAAGGACCACCTTCGTTGGATTGTCCAAAGTGCATTAACCCTAAAAAGTCGCAAGCGGGCAGAGGCTCGCACAACGTATGCGCGACACTGGAGGCCCGCACAACCTATGCGCGACACTGGAGGTCCCCCACCGAGACTGCTTTAGTTTCCCAACACCGAGACCGCTTCAGTCCCCCACCGAAAAAAACCGTCGTCCATCAATGGATGTCCCTACTTTGAACAATTTTTGAAACACTTCATGGATTCACTCATTCGACGTCGACCGCAACCTCTTCAACTTGGACTCCAACCCCACCATCTGCAACCTCAATTTAATTCAACTCATCGTTGACCTTCAATCAACTTTTGTTACTTGGAAATTCCTTCCCTTGAACTTCTCTTCAATCAACTTTTGAATTATTGTTCGTATTTTTCTCCAATCAACCGTTCGACCGTCTTCCTGTCTACGATCTTCCTTCAACGTTTGTATGCTCCGTCGTGGCGATCAGATGACGTCACGAGCGGCACACCAAAGCTTAGTGGAGGCATCAGCTGAGTGAGGCTGACCTTCAAAGTTTCGTGGAGGCTCGGAGGCACCACCCTGTTGAACCCCTCACTCTCCGTTTATGTGATGAGTTTTAATTATTAATTATTACTTTTAAATCATTTCCTTAATTATCATTTTCTTTAATTTTAGTAATATTAATTCACTTTCATTTTTCCCTGGTTAGTGTGAAACAGTGAAGTGACTTTATAAACACTTAATCATTTTTTTTTTAAATAATTGATTTTAATTAACTGTTCGATAGTAATACGAAATACAGTACTAATCAGACGTTGTCATTGATTCAGTATTCACGTATTTATTTTTCCAACAGATTATAAATCTGAATTTTTAAATTCTTTTATAAAATTATCTGCACATTTTTTTATTATTGATATTAAATAATATCATTTTAGATTTTGTTGTGGGACATAAATGCGATCAGTCAGAATTCTGATATTTATACCCATAACTCACATTTTTATTTAGTTGAACCCGGTTAGGTTCCTTTTTTTTTTTATTCTTTTCAATTTAAACCTTTTCATTAATTTTAGTAAAATTCATGTTATTGTTATTATAATGTAACCCTTTTTTCTAGTGTGTGATTTTGACGGAATTTCGACCCTTGCCAACGAGACTTCAGCGTTGGGAGATTCGAAAATTACTCGTCGATTACGGCATCGGAAGTAAACGCAGAGTCGCCCATTTTGTTCTACGTTATTTCGTAACTATACAAAATACTTAGACTTTGTTCCATTTATTTTTTTTATTGCTTGTCTCTTACATGGTTATTTTTGTTTTACACACACACTTCCGTGTCAACGACACGTGTTATGATTAACGATGTCCAAACCATTACCCCCCCTGACATGCACTACTGTTAATCTAATAACTCCCTTTTCCGTACTGAAACGTACAGTTGATGTCCCTCACTTTCGCGGTCACGTTAATAATAAATTTGTAGAACCCTCCTTTAGGGATTGGTTCGGTAAAATTGACGATTCGTTTAGAGGTTGTCTAACTACAGATGCGGATAAAATCAGTTTTGCTTTTGACACTTGTGACCCAAATTTCGGTGACGCCGCGCGCGTCCGTACCTTTCTTATCGATGGTCCAATGGGCAAATATATCAATGGTCTTGGGTAGAATTTAAAAGTTTTTGGCAGGATATATATAACGGTCTGCAGGTAATCACGAAGTACTGTGACAGGCAGGGATCCGTCAAATGGGACGTTGACGTTAAAGGTTTAAACAACGATACACGCCAGTTATTGACTTCCCTTCATTCCTTTATTCATGAATCATGTCATTATCCTTCAGAGATGCGCGAAAACGCATCTCCCGATAATGTTGTTTCGGTAGAGAATCGGAGTGATTCCGTTGACCCTTCTGGTCTGGGTAGAAAGGCGTTGAGTGTACCTTATTCTGACTCACCTTCCCAATCCACTTCCTCTTTGAGTTCTGTACATTCGGAATCCCCAGAAAGTGAATATTTTTTTCTCGAAATCGGTTTCAAACTCCGTTGCCCAGAGGAAACCCTTTTAGGTCGTTTTGATCCGAAATGTTCGTCCAGTATTGTTCCTGCGTCTTTAGCGGATAAATTGCTGTGTCCTCTCTTTAAGGAACCGCCATCCGTTTCATACGTTCGGGATTCCGAGGGTAACCGTATTCCCGTCATTGCGGAAACCAAACTTGACGTGTGGATTGATTATTGTTTTTTTAGTATAGATGTCTCGTTAGTGCCGTCAGAATATTGTCCCGATTTGATTTAATTATTGGCCCAGAATCCCTACGACCCTACGGATTCCATTTCGACTTTTCGGATGGATGCTTCGTCGCTAAATGGGATAAAAGACGTTATTTCCTTCTCTGGTGCGAGGCACCCGAGCAGAACCTGGATAGTGACGATGAAACGTCACCCTTGGAAGATTTGGGTAATCCTGACCCAACTTTCTTCTCTGACTCAGTTGTCTCTGAACCGTTGGTTCCAGCTTGTTCATCAAATGAATTCCCTTCGAGGCTAGAACTCACAGCCTCTGATGATGATGATTTTTGTGAAGCATCTTGTGACAGTGTTTGTGATGCTAATGTTGAAAACAGTAAAGAAACAATGAAATTGTTGATTCATATAATTATAAAGGTACTTCTGTTGGAAGTCTTTATGATGAAACTTCCGTTGAAAGTAAGTGTAATACTTACGTTAATAATTGTTGTAATGTAAATGGGGATGTGACCAATTCTTTGTTAAATGTGAATTCAGACAACTTGGATGATTGCTGTGCAACCGATGTTGAAAATCAGAATTTATCTTCTCACCATGGTCAGGACAACCATGTTGGTCCCGATGGCCATGACTTGTACGATGATTTAGACACTGCTCCTCAAATTGTCAGTAATTTTAGTCATTCGGACATTGACTCAACTGATTCAGTTAGTTCAGTTGATATAGTTCATTCGGTGAACTTTGGTCGAGAAGACCTCGTTTTTGATTCAGATGGATCAGATATCCATGCATGTCCCAAAAAGGACGCGAATTCTGTTACTGATGTTGTTTTTGGTTTAGATGATGCATGTCCCAAAGAGGACGCGTTAGATGGTCAGGATGACCATGTTTATGATAACTTTTCTCCACAGGACCCGAATTGTTTTGAGTTTACTTCGGCCAACGGCCAATCGGCAATGCCGCCTCGTTTAAGTGGTCTGAAAGATGACCCTGTTTTTGATCAATCGGCAATGCCGCCTCGTTTAAGTGGTCTGAAAGATGACCCTGTTTTTGATCAATCGGCAATGCCGCCTCGTTTAAGTGGTCTGAAAGATGACCCTGTTTTTGATCAATCGGCAATGCCGCCTCGTTTAAGTGGTCTGAAAGATGACCCTGTTTTTGATCAATCGGCAATGCCGCCTCGTTTAAGTGGTCTGAAAGATGACCCTGTTTTTTTTTTTTGGTCATGATGACCGTCATCTTGCTTCAGATGATGCTTTTTCTGCTGTAGTAGCAGCTGGGGAGAATGCCCCACAAGGTCCTGTAGGCGAGTCAGTTTTTGACAGTAACAGTTTAGTAATGAATCGATCGTGTCCCAATGACTTCTTGTTAAACTCCGTTAGTTTGTGTTGTGAGCAGTGTAGCAAGCAATCTTTTCCTAAAGAGCAAAGTGCTCACGTAGAGACGTATTGTCACTTGCAGACATCATGTCTCTCCAGTTGGTCACCCGATTCCCCTGATTGCGATATTCCAAATTTTGGTTTTCCTCCCAATACCCCAACCTCGTGCGAAACCATCGCTGATGCAGACGAAGCATGTTCACATGTTTCGGAGACGCCTTCTTGGACTCTTGAAATGGAGCTCATGGAAGAACGCCCACAAATTTTCATGAAAACTTCTATTAACAACCAAGCAGTTTTGGCTCTTGTTGAAATTTGCTGTCAGGCGAATTACATTCACCAACACGTATACGAGAAGTTACTCAAGGTGGCTACGGAAAAATTCGATTTGCATTCACGTTTGTCCTGCATTGATGATGACTGGGAAGAATACAGTACCGGAGAAATCATCCTTCCTATTGAGTTTGATTCAGTCCCTTATCTGACCCCATTTGTGGTCGTATCTGATTGAATTGGGATGGAGACTTACTCCTGGGGATGAATTTCCTTATTACGCACGATTTTTATTGGGCCGATAGAGAAGCAGGCCTAATTCGAGGAAAGAACTCACTTTTCGAGTATGTTTGTCACCCCTATTCTTCGGTCTTTTCAGCTGAGGGTGAAAGACTCGTTTCAGAGAGCCCGACGGACTCCCTGGAACCAGTTCAAAATAAAAGGAACTGCTACCAGATGGGGAAGATTCTTCATCAATTGTCAATTGTTCCGTTCTAGTTCCGACGAACGAAGAACTAGAAAACCAACATACTTTTGGTAATTTTGAGTACGAAGACTCGAATGTCTTCACAGTAAACCCCTGTGACTCCATCGAGAGCGAGTCACCTCCTTCAGTGACAGTTAGGCCGGAACTTGAAGTTCCCAGTGTTCTGGCTATTCCAAATAAATTTGAAAACTCATTTCCCTTAAGTTCCGATTTGGTCATTTCGCTTAAATCCCTATTTAAGGAAGATGACTTGATTCTGTTTTCAAAGGTAGAGGAATTTACACCTAATTCCGAGGCTAAGCCCATAGGTGCCGGGAGCGAACCCGAACCTACTCCTCCGTCGGAAGTTGTACGCGCGGAAGGGCAAGCGCGGAATATTCCTCACTACCATAATATGATCGTTCCATCGATCATTTTCATTTTTCTTCCGCGAATTCATGTTTTCGCCCTTCTTGCCTTCTACTTTGCAAATCTTTCTCTTTGGCTGTTCCTGGATCCTTTTCTGAAACCAGTGAAAGTCATTCTTCTTAATCCCGATACACCACCTCCTCTTGAGTGAGCAAGGCTCGTATGGTCAGTCCATTGCTTCCTGGCATGTTGCGAAAACCTTTAACCGAATGACCCACATGCCCGATCGCAAGACAACCTAACCATGCAGCTGATTTGTCTGGCTTCGTATGTTCGTGAAATTCACCCGTATGACCGAACATACCCGCAATTTAGGTTAAGTCGTTTTTTGTTTTAATTTTTAAATTAATCTTAATTATACGGAACTTATAACCTATAAGTGTTCAGTTCAGAATAGCTCATAATTGAGTTCTATTTTCAACTTTTATTTTTGATTTTTTTTTTTCAAATTAGTCTTGAGTAATTGTCATTAAGATGTTCTTATATCGTTGTTAAGGTATCAACCAAAATTATAGCCAATTTTGACACACTATACCAGGATGCCATTCCTTTTCCCCTTCTAATAATTCTATTACACCATGTCAATATTGATAACAACATAACTGCGCCCCTACCATGAATTCCACTAAAACCTGTTATTATCTATGCCCCATCAACTCGTCAAATAAAATTCAATTGTCCTACTGATACTTCTGGTCAATATTAATGGTGAGATACTGCTAATATAACGCTATGAAGGTTACTAATCGAATTGAATTCTGTGCCTAAATTCAGTTCCCAATACCGCTCAATGTACTTTAACTAATTTAAAGTCTTTTTGAGTGCGTATTCATTTTAATTACCTTCATACGTGCAACTGAGTTAATTACGTAAAATCTATAATCCCGATTGAATTTTATTACTTTCGACACCTATTTGAATTCACTTTCCTACTGATTACACTTTCACCCAATTACCTTACCCACACTTTGAAACACTCTTGAAATCATTGGCGTACTTAGTGGAAAGGAAATTCACTACGCATATCTTATTTTTATCATATAAATCTTATTCTAAAATCATTGGCTATCACGATAAAGTATATTTAATTGCAGTTAACTGATTGATGTTTACTCTGGATTATTTGAATTTATTTAAACTTAATTGCTGCTTACAATATATAATCTTGCCTGTTGTTTTATTAAGTTAATTTTAACCAACCTCTAAGCTAATCCGTTCTTCAAAATTTCATGATTTACCATTGACCACTAAGGATTCAGTTCTTCCCGGGATGAACCAATTACTTTCATATTCTACACACAACTGTACATACCCACTCAGCTAGACACTATTACCCATATTTTTTCCTACGTATACGCATCACGATAACTTCAACTATAAATTCCTTTTCCCCATTTTTGGGTAAATCACCTACCTTACACTCTGCACTAATGCGCAAAACACACGACCCAAGGTCTATACATCGTCTATTACGTAATTCTATCTTCCTTCTCCCTGGATATTCTTAATGGATAACAATATCTAAGTATCTAAAACGGTAACTAGATAAATTTTCATGTTTTCAATAAATTAATTTTACTTTTCTTTAAATCAATTTTAATCTTTTACCAACTTATTCGGACTTGAAATAAGTTTACATTCTGCAACCGTGCTCCCACTGCTGAAGACTTCGTCCACCAATAAAATTTAATTCAATTTTTATCTACCATAGTGAATACGATTAGTTTTTTCTGTATAATCATGATATCTTCGGAAACTCTTATCTCTGTCATTACTGATGGATTAAACTCCATTTCAAGTAGTCACCAGATGAATTGAAAATTCCTGAACCTTAAATTTTGAATTTTCCTTTTAACCATTATTTACTATGTATGTATCTTTTTCCCTAAAATTATCTTAACCTTGGAAGTCTTTCCGAATTTATCACGGTTCCGTAAATCTTGTTACTATAACGTTGGACAAACTAAAAATTTTACTTAAATTAGATTCAATCCTGTAATTGGAACTTTAACTGAAATAATTATGTCGAAATGCCAGAAATAACTTAGATGGTTCATTAGTTTATAGGATTGTTTATGTAGTATGATTGCCACAATTAATCATACTTATAATTGTTTTTTTAAGGTGACAACTTCGGACTTTATCATACCTTGTTGATCTAGTTTCCACTACAATTCTAGTAATCAGACCTCAACCTTGTTAATTTATTTGCTGTGATTTTAAAATTTTTCCCTTGATTTCTTTTTTTTTATTATTTCATTAATATAATTATCGTTCTTCTCACTAAATTGCCTTGGTTAATCCAACCCGAAATTGTCACTGTTTCATTTTTTTTTAATATATTGTAAATAAACTTCCACTCCACCACCACATCCTTTTTCACAGGAGAGAGCAGTGTCACAACTCTGCGATTTACCATTTCTATGGTTGAACAGTATCCATGTTTGTGCCATTAGAAGTTCGCTGTAAACAGCGAATGTCCCCCCCTTAGCTGTGCCTCTCTAATTCGTCTCCTTTGATTTCTCCCAAATAATGACTTATGCTGTACGTAGAGAGTAAGTCACTCTGACGTCATAAAGTAACTTAATTTCCTTCCATACCTTGAATACTGAATCACGTGTTTAGTATGTGGATATCTTTCATATTCAATGTATGGTAAATTCTTTAATAATAATAATAAGAATAACGTCACTCTCTATGAGTCATTATTTATATGTTGTGTCCTGTCGGTGTTATGCAACCATACTCATTCATACATCCATGTTCATTCTTGACCGTCGTCCTTTATTAATTTTATCACCTATTACCTATTTTATTACCTATTACCCATTGTCTAGTTATGCTCTATCAACTTATCAGTCTATGTTTACTCGTGTCTATATTACGCACACAACCTATTGTGTGACGAATGATATGTGTACACTACCGTGTGCAGTCGTACATGTCTATTGACGATCATGATACGTACATGTATTCTTTTGTTTATTTTCTTTTTTTATATTTCACCACTCGCAAGTTGTCTATTATTGCTGAGACGAAGGCTCGAATTCCGATTACGTCGTCAAAAGCGAGCCTCTGAATTCGAACTCTTCTCTCTTGCCTCTGCTACCAATTTATAACGTTAAGATGTGATGTTATATTATTATAATATACCATATTGTTCCCTGCCAGGCTACTGGTTAATCTCTACATAGTTACCCACGTTCTCATTATCTGTACTTACTACTTCTACCTAATTGTCATTCAAATTCCGTTACTTATGTCTTACGTTATCAATGTCCGTGTACTTTCAAGTGAAAAGTACACCATATCTTTTCTCCGCTTTCCTCATCGCTGGCTAATTAGACTTTCAAATCATGATAACCAGCCATTCCTCTAATAATATTAGACATAATTTGGCGTAATCACTGTTAACTAAATATATAACATTGTTGTTAATCCCCTGTAAATTATAAAACAACGGAGAACTCTCCTTCATTATTTAACTTGTGTTACCTATTCAGATTACTTCAGTATTAGATATGTCAATTAACAAATTGCTAAAATTATAATTAACGGTAATTAATGTATGTAATATAATGTAATTTATGTACTTAATGTACTCTGTACATGTCGGTCCCCCGACATTATGTCGCCACCCAAAAGTGTATACCTTACAAAAATTAGTATCTTTTTTTGTTAACTTTTTGCTTAAATTATGCTTAACGTCAGAATTCTTTAGCTCTCCGACTAAAGTGGGAGCTTAACCTTCGACTGCATTCCCCCAAAATTGAGGCTTATTTATTTCTTGTATTGTAAATTAAATCATTCCTGCCTGAGCTCTTGATACCAGAGGTTGCACCTCGCCCCCTTTTAAATTCCTGCCTGAGCTCTTGATACCAGAGGTTGCACCTCGCCCCCTTTAAAAATTCCTGCCTGAACCTTCACCCGAGGAGGCCGAGCCCCCCCTCACTTTAAATTCCTGCCTGAGGCTTAGACCAAGGAGGCCAAGCCTTCTCATTTTAAATTCCTGCCGTAACTCTTACTCGAGGAGGACAAGCCTCCTCGCTTTCAATTCCCACCTTAACTATTGTGAAATGGGGGTCGAACCTCTACCCCTGTAAACTCCTGCTTGAGCTGTTGTTGTAAGAGGTAAAACCTCTCCCCCTGTAAACTTCTGATTATTTATCAGTGGCTCGTTCTGTATATTATTTGTGAAATAAAATTTATGAGTGAACTAAAACTCCAATTTTTGAAGTGAAGTGTTTCTATTCATCCCTTCGGGAAAAACAAACTTGGTAGGAACTATTTATATTGATACTCGGAAACTCTCGGCCAAGGCCGAGCTTACCCAACAAAGGACCACCTTCGTTGGATTGTCCAAAGTGCATTAACCCTAAAAAGTCGCAAGCGGGCAGAGGCTCGCACAACGTATGCGCGACACTGGAGGCCCGCACAACCTATGCGCGACAGTAGTATCAGCATGCTTGGTATAACAGCAAGGTTTTCATGCAATGTTGCAATACCGCTCTACCCATCCCGTGGATCCCCCTTTACTGCTTTCTCGTTCCCCCTAATACGGTAGCCCTATCAGAACACAACGAGCAGCCAAAGAATATTTTCCATTATATATATATATATCCTGTATATATATATATATATATATATTAGGGCGGAGTGAAACCAGACAAAAGTTTCCTTTCCCTTTAGGCACACTGAAATTATATTGTGGTTTTAATTAAGAAACACAAAGAAAACTGAAATAATATTCTAGACTAGAGTATCTTTAACTGCTCCATTTTTGCCAAAATATGAAATAGGTGTCGTAACTAGGTTTACGGTGCTTGATAACTGATTCTTGGCTATGTTGTGGGAGAAACAAATAGATATAACCCACTCAAAATTTAAAAATATATCTTCTGCAAATAATTTTCAGGTTATTTAATGAATTTCCATTTACTTTTTCTTTTCTGGATTAATGATATCCTCGAATTTAGTGTTTTGTTGCAAGGAATATAAAGAAACAAGGAAAGAAAAATAACCATTTTTTAAAATTTATTTTATTAAATACATATAGAGTATAGAAACACAGCAAATGAGTACACAAATGGTAACTGCAAAAAAAAACCTTAACTATTCGAATAAAGAAGGCAAACTTTTAGCAAAATCCTTTTTGGTTTCTACGTTTGGCATCAGACTACGTGAAATCATTCTAGCTCTGATAAAACCATCTCGTGCTTCAAACCCAAATACCGAACTTGAAGAGTCCATCACTAATTTAATACAACGCTCTACATTCTGAGTTTGATTGGGATAATTTGGAATGTTCAATGCGTTTTCTTTGATAGCTGAAATTTCTGCTTTCGTTAGCTTCATTGCAAGAGGTGGCTCACTTAGTTTAGTATCATTTCGATTCACTATTTCATCCCAGTCCTTTGCATTAAAATTAAGATAAGGCATCTTGAAATCTCTCAATTCTAAATTTTGACCAGTCTCATTTCGTATGTCCATGATTTTGCTAACAGCTTTTTCACGTTTTTCCCAAGCTGAGACACACAATATTGCCAGAAAAATATTGTCCAGGTGAGAAAAGTATGCATTTCGGGATATATATATCATACTTCTTAACAATTTCTACTGATTCTCTGGGAAAATGCTTAATCCTATTAATAACAGAAAACACATGCGTTTGGCAATCTATGCAATTAGGTCTACACTTGATGTCAAACCAATTAGGACCATAATTTGTCACAATGAGGTGTGTTATTGTGTAGTTTCTTTTTTGGTTTCACTGTTCAAACATAAAGCTTACAAACCCTATTAGCAAGAGTGAGCCATCCACATGACTAAGAGGACCTGGCTTCACATGAGCAAGGTGTTCATCAACTGTACCATTTCTGATTGCTGAAATAATGCGGAAAAGTACTGCTGATTTCCACAAAGATCATCAACAATGTGTTGTGGCAGATAATAGTTCTTTACCACTACTGTAGTTATAGGTTTGAACTGTACTACTGGATTGTTTTCACAAAACTGACTGGCTTTCCAATTAGGACCAACAAAAGTACTTGCCGTAGATGTTGCACCATCCATTGTTTCAAAAATATGTTTCAGAGGTAATTCATTTGTATGAAACATACAAATGAACCATTGAAGTGGCCTACCAATTGCTTTCACCATAACATGAGTCACACCTTTATAACCAGTCTTGGTATTTGTGCTATCACAGCCTGTTACAGCTATATCATTTTGTAGATGTCTCTCTTTAATAACTGACAATACTGAATTTGCTATGTCTGCAGCCTTACTCGATGCTGGTGTCTGGTGGGTAATATACTCTCCACCTGGTTCAAAAATCATTACATAGTGTTCTTCACTCTTCTTTTCACTGTATCACCTATCATTGACTGTCACTTTACTTAAAACCTGATCCTTTCGACCATCGAAGTATATGGAAGTAATACGAATCACTTTATCACTTTTCTATGTTTTTTGAAGTCTTTCTCTTTTTCTCTGCACTTTACTTCTGTCTATTACGAGATGGTCATCTTCTTTGGTGGTCATACCAACGTCTATCAAAGTTGCAGTTGCAATAGCAGCAGTAGCACGAGCTGACACACCAAATCTCTCTGCCTGCATTGCAACATGCCGCTTCCAGTATTTTCAAAACCACAGTCTTCATTTCCATTATCCCATTGTGAGTCTTCATCTGAAGAATTTTCTACTGAGCTCAAGGGTTGAACTTCAGTAGAACGATTGATGGTTTTCTTTTCTTTACTTGTTCTGAGAGCTTCCTCTTGTATCTCTTTTGTAAAATTTGTGTGGCATGCACATCTACACTACCTATGTAAGGGGTTCCAAAAAACTTTAGCCCCCCCCCCTATTTGCAGCTTACATGTTTACTTATATCGAAATAGTTTTTAGTGATTTTAAAAATATAAAAAAATATTTATTTATTGCAGGTATTAAAATTACTCTAGCTGATAAAGTGATAAGATAATGGCTTCTCAATTAATTGGTGATTCGGAGAGGCAACGTGTGATAGATCGCAGACGAGCAATAACATTTCGGGAAGCTCGTGATGCTGGAGCCACCTTTATGACACGTTCATGGGTTGCCATAAAGTTGCGAAGAAGTGAGGACTTCGTCAAAAGAAATTGGAATAAAACTTTGGATGAATGTGAAATGGATACAACCAAATGTGGGCGCCCAAATTTACCACTCTCTCAGGAAACAAAGGACATCATTGAAAGCGGTACGCGTAAGCGGAAAAACAGCTGTGCTAAACTTTCTAGAGAGATCGAAGTGTTGAAAGGAAAGATCGTTAGTGGTGAGATCATTCGACTGTACCGTCATAGGCAAGGTTTAAAGCCTTGGCATGAACTTCCAAAGCCAAGAAAAACTCAACTTAACATCGATGACAGAATGAGGTTTGCCCATTATCTTGAAGATTGGGATGTAGATGATTTCATGCATTTAGCTGTCTCCGATGAATTTTTTGTTTACGTAACACGTCAGCCTAACTACCAAAATGATCGAGTGTGGGCTACAACACCAGATGAAATCGATGACAATGAACATTATCGCGAATTATTAAAAAGTCCAGACGGTGTTGGTGTGTTTGTTTTGTTCACTGCAAACAAGCTCATGTGGGTGCTGAAGCCAAATGGTCAGAGTTGGGATGGACAGTATTTTCGTGATATTATTCTATCCCAGCATGTCATTCGTTTCCTAAGAAACCCAAACAATGTTATGGATGTCGATCAGGTCACACTTCTGCACGATAAGGCCCCTGCTTTAAGGCATTAGCCACTCAACACTTGTTGCGGAACCATGAGATCGATTTCTTTGGAAATGAAGAATGGCCAGGAAATTCTCCTGACCTGAACGTCTGTGAACACATTGGATCAGTTATAAAGGACGACGTTGAATGTCTCTTGTTTCAAGAACGTGCAGCAAATCGATTTTCGAAGGATACAATGACGCAACACATTGAAACTGTTTTAGCAAATTTGGGTAACGATCAAGATCCATTCACGTCACTTTTGGCAAGCTACCCAAAGCGAATTCAGACTGTCTTAGAAGCCAATGGCGGGAACACCAAGTTTTAATTGTTTCTCATTAAATGCAGGATTAAATTCTCTTTTGTAAGGTATGTTTAGTGTTACTGTACCTCTAATAGTTTAGGCCATGGGCGGGGGGCTAAAGTTTATTGGAGCCCCGTACAGAGTGTTCGAAAAGTCCCGTCACCCCCTACAAAATGTACATATTGTAATACCAACTTTATTTTTGTGTGATTAATTGTATTTATATGTGGTAGGTGTAATTTAAAAAAACAAGTCACTAGCAACATTTACTTTAATTACAGTAAATACAGTTACTAATTACAGTTATTAATCAAGAATATCTATGTGTGCACCATCATTTTCGTAACAAAGGATTAAGCGCCTCCATGTGCGGTTTCTGCATGTTTGTATCGCTTAATTCATAACAAATGACGGGCGGTATGGTTTCATGCCGGGATCTTTGGTCATGTGATCTCCCATTGTGGACATGGGGACTGCAAGTTCTTGTGATCGTTTCGAAAGTGATTTTTTTAGGTGAACGAGCCACCAATGCAATCACACCTTCACATTGTTCTGCTCGCGCTGTTGGTCTTCCCGACCGTGGTCTGTCCTTGATGGAGCCAGTTTCAAACAGCTTTTTCTCCAAGCGTAGCACCGTATTGTTTGGTGGTGCACAGGAGCGGCTCGCAGGTAGGCACTGTAGAACTGCAGCACCCCCATGATCTTATGATCTTTATATTTAAATATTTAAAATAGCCTCTCTGATTGTTTTTTTCAATGAATTTTGAGTTTTTAAATCAGATTATATCCTTTTTTTCCTTAAACTATTTCAATGCCGAACGAATGAATCACGAAAGTAGCTTCAGCCTTCCCGTGGAACTGCGTACTTAACAGTTCCATATTTTGTTCGAAACGCTTGAAACCTCGGTGGCGGACGTACGAAGAGCGAGTCAGAATCGCGGGTTTAAGAGGATCCAAAGCACTGTGGACAGAGCAGTGCCGATTTGTTTGTTTGACGTGGTAGTTGTGTTGCTGTATCGTTTGCTAATTAGAAATTTAATTTCCGAATTGCATTTATCAGTGATTCGTTATCATTTATTTTTTGTCGTGAGATTGAAATTAATTATATAATAATTGGATTATTTACAATATATAGCTTTCATTTCTTGGAATATTTTTTTCGCAAGTGACTTTTTGTTTTTTGAAATTTTAACTAGGCGCCTATTCTATTATCATGGCTGCGCTAGCCCCAGAAGTGAGTCGGGTGACAGTGAGTAAAATTCAGTCTCGTAATTTTTCAGTTATCTCTTCAAGAAAAAATAGCTATTAAAACTGAAGGACGCCCTACACCAGAAATTCAAATATCTCAGCCCGGAATAAGTAACAATAAGAAATATATTTGTAGTTTTAATTCAGAATGATACCAAAGAAAAAGTTGGCTTTGTGGTTGTAAAGTTAAAAATGCATTATTTTGTTTCCCGTGTCTACTACTCGGTGGTGACTTGACGTGGACAAAAAGTGGTTTTACAAATATAAACAAAATGAAAGAAAAAACTGAAAAGCATGCGCGTTCAAAGAAGCATATTGATAATGTGATTTCCCTGTCACTTTGAGGAACGGTAAATATCAAAGAAAAACTTAGTGAGGCTTACAAACTCTCGATTATCGACCATAATAACAAAGTTACCAAAAATCGTGAAATATTGTCGAAAATAATAGACTGCATTAAATTCTGCGGAAATTCTGAGATTTCTTTACGTGGACATGAAAAAGATTCGGCAAATCCAGGTGTATTCAGGGGATTAATTAATTTCGCATCAAAATTAGATCCCGATTTGAAAAAACATTTAGAAAGCAACACAGTCTTCAAGGGCGTTTCCAAAACCATTCAGAATGATATTCTTGACTGTGTGCTGCAGGTATCCCGCAATCAAATAAAAAAAAATTAAAGAAGCTTCGTTTGTGGCGGTCATGGCTGATGACACAACTGATGTTTCTGAACACACTCAAATGGTTATTGTTCTGAGATACGAGCTGAATGAGGAAGTCTTTGAGCGCTTCTGGGGTTTCTTTACTCCGGAAAATCAAACGGCAGAAGGACTATCTAAGTGCATTCTAGATCAGCTAGATATTCTTCTCGAAGGAAACAAGCAGAAACTAATTGCTCAGACATTTGATGGCGCAAATGTCATGAAAGGAAAAAAGGGGGAGTTCGGGCTAAAATTAAAGAAGTTTACAATAATGCACACTTCATTCACTGTTATGCCCACCAACTGAATCTGATTATGAAAAATGCAGCAAGTACTACCCGAAATTCAAGAATATTCTTTTCTAACCTCTTGGTTATACCAACATTTTTCTCCAGGTCACCACTTCGTCTCTCTATCTTAAGCAAACATATGGCCAGCCGCATTCCTCGTCCATCCCCTATTAGATGGAATTTTCATATACGCACCGTAAACCGCGTCTATGAAAATTTCGAACCCTTAAAAAAATGCCTTGAAGAAATACAGTCGACAGCAAACGCAGATCAAACCATTTCAGAAGCAACAGGAATTTTGCACGTTTTGAATAACGAAAAGTTCATCTTTTGGTTGAAACTTTTTCATCAGATAATGCCTCACGTAGAAGTCATTTACAATCAAATGCAATCTCGAGCTATTGACTCATGTAAAGTACAAGAATATATAGCAAACTTCAACAATGCCATTTTAAAAATAAGAAATTCGGAGTACTGTGAAAATCCTTCAAAAACACTCATGATTGAAGCAAAGGAAGTGTGCGACTGCGTATGTGTTGACATAGCTGAGAGGTATTCATTTACCAAACAATTAGTAGCTGCTAAGCTGTTTACCAAGGAAAACTTCGATAGCTATAATATGAAAATGCCTATGGAAGAGGTAACGGTGACCACTGAGGCATATCCCATGATTGAAAAAGAAAAGCTTCTTACTGAACTACAAGTTTTCTACAGTAGACCTGATATGCACAATTACGACAGGTTAATTGATCTGCTGAAATTTATCACTGAAAATAATCTAGTAGATGTTCTTGGAGAACTAGCTAAGCTCATACAAATTCTTTTGACCATCCCCATGACTACATCCGAGGCCGAACGCTGCCATTCAACATTAAAAAGAATAAAGACGTTCTTAAGGAGCACTATGAATCAGGAAAGACTAAATGCTCTTGCAATGATTTCAATAGAGAAAAATTTGATCAACAGTACACAGAATTTCAATGAAAAAGTAATAGACCTTTTCGCTCAGAATAAAAACAGAAGAATGGAATTTGTTTATAAATAAATTTTTGGCAAATTCGAAATTACCCGTTAAGCGTAAGAGTAGTATAGCCGCAAAAGGGGAGAGTGCAGGAATGTTGCAGGTTATTATGTAATGTTGCAAGGGGGGGTGGGGTTGTTGCAAAGGGGGTGGGGGTTGTTGCAAAGGGGGGGAGACTTGGAGGCGGCGTTATCCCCCAAGAGAAAGGAGGAGGAGGAGAGAAAGGAGGAGAGGTGTTCACCTGGCAGGAGCCAAGTGCACATTAAGACTTCCAGCCGGGCTGGCGTTGTTTTATAGGCTCCTAATCAGCCAGTTGGCGTAAATGGCTTGAGTTGCCAGATACCGCGATACCATTGTATACATTATTATAGACTCCTAATCAGCCAGTTGGCTGGTTGTAAGATACCTCTTTTTAGCAGTATTATTGCATACATTATTATATTATATACGCCTAATCAGCCAGTTGGCTGAGTTGCCAGATAGCGCCATGTATTCCATTGTATACACTATTATAGACTCCTAATCAGCCAGTTGGCTGGTTGTCAGATACCTCTTTTTAGCAGTATTATTGCATACATTATTATTATTATAGACTCCTAATCAGCCAGTTGGCTGGTTGTCAGATACCTCTTTTTAGCAGTATTATTGCATACATTATTATTATTATATACGCCTAATCAGCCAGTTGGCTGAGTTGTCAGATAGCTCCATGTATTCCGAAGACAGAGTTGCCATATACCATTGTATACACTATTATAGACTCCTAATCAGCCAGTTGGCTTAGAAGGCTTAAATATTGCCAGATACCTGTTGTATACAGAATACCGGTGGTAGAAGGCATAACAATAAACAACATTGCATCATTCTTTTTATTATAAATATATAGAAAATAAATATACATTTGAGGAATATGCGTATAACAGAAATATATACACACAATTATGGATATATATATATATATATAAAATAAAATATACATTTCAAATACATTTCAATATGTACATAACAGAAATATATACACATAATTATATATAAAATAAATATACATTTCAAATAAATATACATTTCATATACATTTCAATATGTACATAACAGTACAGGAGAAATATACACACACACACACACACAATTATGGTGATATATAAAATAAAATATACATTTCATATACACTTCAATATGTACATAACAGTACAGGAGAAATATCAAGCAAAATATATATATATATATATATATATAAACACAAATCAATAGAAATATGCGTATAATCGTCAAGCAAAATATATATATACAATTCACTTTTTTTTCAAAATACTAAAATCGGTGTTAATCGAGTTTACAATTACATCATTATTGCTCTGCATTACGCAGTCTATGCGGCTTAATAATATTTCACCGCTTAAAGTATAGGGAAACCTGTATTCGATATGAATGGCTTTCATATCGTTCAGTACTATTTTTGTCCCCACTTTACAACCGGTTGGCAAGTCATCTTTAAATACGTCTAGAATACAATCAAAAGCACGCACAAAGAGTTCATCGTTAGCTACATTATTAAACACAAGTTTAGAAGAACGCTTTTCCAATCGAGGGTTTATTTCTACCGACTCGGGCTTTTCAATCGTGAACTCTTCACTCAACATAACGGCAATTGAAATAATCTTCTAAATCGTTACGGCAACTTCGCGTTATATAAAGAAATAGTTCTTCAGGGTGAACGGTGTAAGTGAGCTCAGCCTTGTACCGATCAATTGCTTTGTACCAAAGTTCATGGTATTTCAAAGAGTCTAAACTTTTTAAATAAACATCCAGCACTAGACCATTCTCACCAGTCCTACACTCGGTAAACCCATCGAGCAGAGCAGTGTATGCGTATTCAAGAACTGTATCAAAATAAAGCATATCCGTAACACGCGCGTCTAATATAGGTTTCAGTTTACGGAATCCGACGATTTCAAACATTCTGTCGAGGATGAAACGGTTTCGCGTAGGAATAAGAGCGTTATTATCAGAAGCATTCTTCCACATCAGCCTTATATCAATGCACGGCCGATCGTTATTTATACACAACGTACATACAACGGCGTATGAGGGCGCGTCACTAATCTGCTCTCTTCTTGTACCTACGTTAGCAGGTATTTTATAACGATCTTCACACCACTTATCAACTATCACAAAGATTCTATTCATCTCCTCGATACTTAAATAAACCCGTTTGTTTGTCGGTCTACATTCCGTTTCCAGTACATAGCTAATGGTACCGGAATTACGCCTGAACACGCGCAACGATTTCGTCACGGACACATCGTACGAGGCGTTGAGAATGCTGCTCAAAGGAAGTTCCATCGTATTCGAGGAGCGCACGTCTACTCGGTTCAAGCTCTGAGATAACTATGAGCCGTGTGAGGCACAGGCAGGAACGGTTCGACGGGCGGCTGACTCGATGATACGTGAATGGGCATGTTCGTACGACTCGAATTGTTGCACATATTTGTTTTTCCGTTTCGTCACTACCAGCCTACGCACTTTGGATAAGAACTAGGCGCTAATCATCTCCACACTCCGGCGCACTATTTGAGAGGAACATATGCTCATATTTTTCCTTTCTACCCATCAAACGATACTCGTCTCTAAAATCTGTTAAAAACTCACGCATGGCACTAGCCACAACCTCACTATGAACCTCATCATGATATACGTTAATATAGTGATAAAAACACCTAAGATTGTCCATGATCACGAGATTCACATTTTCAGACGTAGGGTATGAGTAATCGACATGGTGTAGCATGACGTAATACCGCTTGTCACACCACCCATCCACAAGGCTCATTATCCATACCTGCTGCTTCTCTTCTGCACGCGTTGTTTCTTTTACTTCACGGTGTATGTGAGACTTTATAAAGTTTAGCCCTGCAGCATACTTCAGCACATCGTCTGTGCAACGAAAGCCTTCAACAGTCTCACCAGAACATCCGTAGAGTATTTGTACATCTTGGAACTTCGCACAATCCAATGTGGCTTTAAAAGAGGCATAGGAGGGGGGAATAGGAAGTTTTTCGGTATCCACCACATCCTCACACTTTACTGAATACCATTTCATAAACGTTGTGCAAGCAATATTAAAGGTAGCCATTTCAATATACGTCTGATCTGAATACACGTCTGATCTCTCGGGCTTACTGTGGTCGACTGACCACGCAGGGACTCCCAGATAGTAGCATGACTCACGCAGTGGGCGGAGCTTAGAACTTTCACCTACACACACACACACACACACACACACACACACACACACACACACACAAAGGAGAAAGTGAAACGCTGTTTGATTTATTGAGATATTCATATATTTACAAATACGATTCGAGATATTCAAGTTATATATATATTTACAAATAGATACGATTATATACAAGACGTGTGAGTTAGAAGCATCATTGGTATCCAAAGGGTACGGTATCATAGGTGCCAGGTAACTGGTAACGTTTCCTATAGGTGTTACGGCACACCATCGTACCCCTAAGTTCCTTCACGCCTCCCAGCTTCTGCGCCCGAAAATTGTGGGTGCCTACAATTAGTTGGTGAGGTTCCAAACATACTAGATCCTTCAACGACTCAAAGTTAACAACCTCCCGATTCGCATGGTTGAGCGTAATACCCTTTGCCTTCACGATATATTTCATTTCATCCCCTACCCTGACCCGTACCCCATAAGTCTTAGGTCCTGTTGAGATAAAAGAGTCGGCGTATGCGTCGTCCCCATACTCATCCTTGATCTCATCAGTGAGCTCGCCGAGGAACTCCCCAATAGCGGGCATGTAATCACCCTCCCTCTCTGTGAATATCACGCTATCTGTATCGGCATACAATACTCTCCGCCCAAGAGAATGCAATAGACCCCAAAGTTTTATACGGGCGTAGGCTGTTGTGAAGCTCGCCACAGGTATGTTTGTAACCCTTGAGGTATCTGTGGCAAATTCAGTGTTGTTGTACTTTATTACGTAAGTATTACCTACATTCACGATCTCCATGACCTCTTTATCGGGGCATTGGCATAATCCCAGACATCGCTATAACTTTGTGCCAAATGAATGTTCCCTCTGCCGGTATTCTGCGCAAATTTTTCCCATAGACTGTTTAGACACAATTTTGCACTAAAGCGCTTGCCAGGATTCTTTACAATTTGGACACGATCAAGTTGTATACCTTCGCGGTCGCGGTAACGTTGAATATAGGCAGACTTTTCATCTTCGGTATCAACTCCTCGCGGATACCCTGATGCTTCAACCTTATCCTTCAAAAAGGCGTTTATATATGGTGTGAAAAGGTTGGGGAGCTTCTGAAACCTCCACACCTCGTGTATCTTCAGTATTCTATAACCATGGCGTACGGCTAGGGCCAGCTCAGGACTTGTATATACGCCTCTGATCTTACGCTGGTGGGGTATATGGTTACATTCGCCGTTATCCTCTTCCGCGCACTTCACGCACAGGGGAAACATGAGCTTGTCGTCGATAACGACAGGTAAGATCGGCATCCATAAATTGCGTGGGGGGAGTACGTCTACGAAAGAGAGCCCAAAGTAATGATCATTCAAATTTTTTGAAAATTCATTGATGGATGGTAGGCTAGGCCCTACCAGTTTCTCAGGAGCGCCCACGGGGTACGGATTGCTCTTCATCACGTATGGGTATAAAGAACAGAAATCGTAGTAATGGAGCTTCACGCCCTCCGTAGGTTGGAAGTATAGTCTGAAAGGATTTGTACGTCCTCCAAACAAGCTATCACCACATTTGAGAGGATCCAGCACCATTGAACGCTTGATCGTTTTTATTTCCTCACGGTATACATCGTCTGTCTCCATCCGTGCATCATATTCATGCTCCCACAAGACTTTGTGAGTGAACTGTGATCCTATAAGTTGATCGCGGGTGCGGGTCGATGCAAGACAGTCGGCAGGAGACCTACCGTTGATATCTCCGACGATACCGCACTCAGGGCGGGGGCATCCATGCCACCAGCAACCGTTAAAGGAGTACACAGTCTTCACACCAGTGACACGGTTTTCACTTAACCCATCAACCCAAAAAACACGTCCATTAATCTTAATGGGTACTTCACCCGTGTTGCGGGCGTGCTTTATGTATACACCTGTTTGTTGCTGCAGGTGTATGAGCCAGTAAATAGCCTTGTGTCCGTAACTGCGGGGGTTGTTTCGGTGAATAATGGCTAAGGTGTCTTTAGGCATGAAGTTATTCTTGAACACCGTAAAACATAATGATGCGATGGTGGTTGCGACTTGCAGTGGATCGCATTTGAAACGGGCTATGTACATACTGCTAAAGGCCTGGAAACATACTCTAAGCACGCGCACATCATTCACGCAATAACGCTCACATTCATCAGCTATATTATAAGGGTTACTTTCATTAAAACTGTCGTAGTATCGATCAAAGTCTTCACGTTCATCCATGCAGTCAAAATAATGTTTGGGGGGTGGTGGGCCTACGTAGTTTAAAGTCTCGCTGGTGAGGAAAGTGTATGGGAAGTATCCTTTGGAAACTTCAGCTGCTACTCCCATCACCTTGGGTAGCTTTGCTAATTTACAAGGTGTGAATAATAAAGTATCTTTAAATTGTACATTGCCTCTTATCTGCATCTGTATTAATTTGTTGCCTCTTTTCAATGGATCACCTGTAAATATCTCAGAGGATTCGTGTTCAAGCAACTCCTTATAAAGGAACTGCGTGTCAAACTTTGCCCCGTTATGGGCGAGAATATACACAGTCATTTTTTTGAACTTGTCGGCTAACTTGACAATATAGGACACAAATAGTTTCACAGGACTATCGCTGACATTCGTTTTAAAAACGTTTGTCCGTTTACCGCATTTGGGGCACTCGTCACATTCGATACCCATACACTCATCACAGATGGTCTGGCTCACAAGTAAATGTGGAATTACCTCTTTGGTTTCAGCGTTCGTATATGTTTCTATATCGTAGTACACAGTTATACAAGGGTTATTTTTAGGCTTAGCATCTTTCATATAACACACATGCTTTACTCCATCCGCCTTATATTCCTCCTGGCATGTAGGACAGTGAATTACGTCGCACTTGTGCTTAAATTTTCCCCAATTATCCATTGTGTGAAACATACCACATTCACAGATTTTCATTTTCCTGCACGTACCAATTGATTTATGGAGATCAAAGCAGCTATTATTGAAAAATGTGCGTCTACACACATCACAGTCTCTCTTCTCAACTACACGGCTTTCACATTTGGTGCTTTTACACTGCTCACATACCATGTGACATTCTTTACAATGTCTCACTATATCATCCGCAAACTCGAGGCACCCCTTACACAAATCATGATGTCTCCCATATTTTCGACTTTTGTCATAACTCGCGTAAAGCCCCCTTATATTACGGATGGGGAGATACGTTGTCCCTGACAATCCTAAAATAAGTAGGGGCCTTGTACGATCTCTCACACAGCTTTTAAAAACATACACAGTCCGGCGGCGATCATCCAAACCAAATATAACTATGCGCACATTCATTTCCTGTTCTACTTTTCTCAGCTCTTCAGGACCCATATTACAGTCAAATTCAAGTTCACAGTCTACAGCTAGTTTACGGGCACGCTCAACGATCGTAGGCAGCCAAATTTTTTGAGTCCGTGTATTTTGTACAGTAAACATACGTGCTAAGAGTACTGCTATAAAGCCGCAACCACGATCGACGTTTATATGCCTTCGGTAAATAGTTGGAGAATTGAAGTTAAGAGTGTACGGTATGGCACTATGACCCGCAACACGGAATACACGGTCAATATTTACCGTTAAGTTGTCCATATTGAAGGCTATACTACTTTGGACGGCTTGCATTATACGCCCTAATATATATTCTACATCTTCAGCAGCCAAACGTCTAAACGGTACTATCACCCAATAATCGTCTACATCACCGTCATCTGACCCGAACCCAAAGGACAGACTCGTCCTGACCTCACGCTCGTCGCGATTCTGAAGAGCAAACTCTATAATATGCTGTACTACCCTGCGTATCCCGCGCTCAATTCCATTGCTATACATGACTCTAGGGTCGACCCTGACTCTATACCGATTTCTAGTCAAGGCGGGGGTGGGGGCTGCGGATCGCACTAACTCGAACGTAATAACATCCTCAACAGAACGGGGGGCGGATGAATTAGTGACTATATTAGGTGCTGCTGCTGATGGGGGCCCTGTTGCGTAGGAGGTTGGGGATCTATTATTGTAGACTTAACAGAACGGGGGCAGAATAAGGGGTATATTAGGTGCTGCTGCTGGGGAGGTTGTTGCGTAAGAGGTTGAGGGTTGGGGGTCTGCTGCAACAGGTGCGTATTTCGGTCGCTTTATACCTGATGTGGGGTTCTCATACCTCCGCTTTGAACGTGCAACCTGTATCGCTGGTTCAGGGGAGGAGATCACAACTACACTGTCATCGTCATCCGTAATGATAGGGTGCTCTACCTCATCGTCGGTTCTGTGGGAGAAGAAATATAAGGATCAGCACTCAAAATTTGTAATATTTTGTAAATGACCTACTTAGGAGTGTGACGTGTTAGAAATGGACTCTGTAGAAAAATTCAGATTCACGAGCCCATCCACATGTATTATATCTGGACCTACAGGATGTGGTAAAACTGTGTTTATGCTTAAAATCATTAAAGAAAAGGGCGAGATGTTCTCGAAATTTGTGCATAAAGTTATATGGTGCTATTCGACGTATCAATCAGCGTTCAACGAGTACCAAGATGATATTTTGATCCACAAAGGTGTATATGACGTTAATTCGCTAAAGGGAACTGAACATACAATCATTGTAATTGACGATCTCATGTTGGAGATGGATAAAACGTTTGCCGAGACATTTACAGTATACTCCCACCATCTTAACATAAGCGTGTTCTTCATCAATCAGAATCTATTTTTCAAAAATAGATACATGCGCGATGTGTCGTTAAATACGCAATATCTAGTCTTATTCGCGCAACGTAGAGATGTATCACAAATTGGGGTATTAGCCAATCAAATGTTCCCGAATCAGCGTAAGGAGTTTTTGGAAGTTTATAAAGAAGCTACAAGCACGCGTTACGGATATTTGCTTTGCGACCTTCATCCGCGAAACACGTTTAGAGTGCTTCTGCGAACGAATATATTTCCAAACGAGTCTGAAACGGTGTATATTCCAGAATGACAAAGAGACTAAAGAAATACCATGAATTAATAAAAATCTATCATCGACTGCCCCGGGCAATGCAGCAGATGTTTATTAAAAATATCGACGCCGACTTTTTAAAATGCATCTGTGAAATCTGTCTTAACGTTATAAATTGCAATGTATCAATGAAAACCCATCAGAAGGCTCGCCTACGCCGCTACAAGAACATAATACGTACACTCGCTCGTAAAAGTCAAACTGTAGCGAAGAAAAAACGAGCTATTGTGCAAACAGGAGGGTCATTTCTCCCCATCTTATTTTCAGTTTTGGGCCCTTTACTGACTAGATTAATATAATGAAGAAAGTGGTAGTGATTCCCCACGAGGTGTACGCTTCACTGCAAAGAGATACGGATCTAGATCCCCGTAAAAACAGACTTAAAAGAATGGAAAGCGAATTGTTAGCCCTATTAAACAGTGAAAAAACACCTGATGAGAAAAGAATCTTATACCAAGAAGCTCTGCAGAAATTTCTTCACGAGTACGAAAATTATAAGAGCCCTACAGAGATTCCTGTGGTTATTAGGCACAGCACGGGGGACGATGGCGACATAGGACCTGTACCCGACGACACAGCTGATCAACCAAAAAGATTAGCCACACAACATATCGAACATGTATTAAAAAATACCCTCCCACTTACATTGAGGAGTAAAGGCTTAAGTCTTTATAATCTATTGAATGAGGATCCCGCCATACAATGGACCGATACAGGGGAGATCATTGTGGAAGGATCAAAGGTACAGGGATCGAATATCGTAGACATTGTCCATGATCTGGTGAGAAAGTGGGATAGGCCATCACCATCAGGATGGAAGCATATTAAAGCAAGACTACAACAAATAAATGTCCCTAAAACGTTGATAGGAAATCTGAACAGGTTAAAAGACTGTTCAGATTTCCTATCAACGTTTTAGGGACATTTATTTGTTGTAGTCTTGCTTTAATATGCTTCCATCCTGATGGTGATGGCCTATCCCACTTTCTCACCAGATCATGGACAATGTCTACGATATTCGATCCCTGTACCTTTGATCCTTCCACAATGATCTCCCTGTATCGGTCCATTGTATGGCGGGATCCTCATTCAATAGATTATAAAGACTTAAGCCTTTACTCCTCAATGTAAGTGGGAGGGTATTTTTTAATACATGTTCGATATGTTGTGTGGCTAATCTTTTGGTTGATCAGCTGTGTCGTCGGGTACAGGTCCTATGTCGCCATCGTCCCCCGTGCTGTGCCTAATAACCACAGGAATCTCCGTAGGCTCTTATAATTTTCGTACTCGTGAAGAAATTTCTGCAGAGCTTCTTGGTATAAGATTCTTTTCTCATCAGGTGTTTTTTCACTGTTTAATAGGGCTAACAATTCGCTTTCCATTCTTTTAAGTCTGCTTTTTACGGGGATCTAGATCCGTGTCTCTTTGCAGTGAAGCGTACACCTCGTGGGGAATCACTACCACTTTCTTCATTATATTAATCTAGTCAGTAAAGGGCCCAAAACTGAAAATAAGATGGGGAGAAATGACCCTCCTGTTTGCACAATAACTCGTTTTTTCTTCGCTACAGTTTGACTTTTACGAGCGAGTGTACGTATTATGTTCTTGTAGCGGCGTAGGCGAGCCTTCTGATGGGTTTTCATTGATACATTGCAATTTATAACGTTAAGACAGATTTCACAGATGCATTTTAAAAAGTCGGCGTCGATATTTTTAATAAACATCTGCTGCATTGCCCGGGGCAGTCGATGATAGATTTTTATTAATTCATGGTATTTCTTTAGTCTCTTTGTCATTCTGGAATATACACCGTTTCAGGCTCGTTTGGAAATATATTCGTTCGCAGAAGCACTCTAAACGTGTTTCGCGGATGAAGGTCGCAAAGCAAATATCCGTAACGCGTGCTTGTAGCTTCTTTATAAACTTCCAAAAACTCCTTACGCTGATTCGGGAACATTTGATTGGCTAATACCCCAATTTGTGATACATCTCTACGTTGCGCGAATAAGACTAGATATTGCGTATTTAACGACACATCGCGCATGTATCTATTTTTGAAAAATAGATTCTGATTGATGAAGAACACGCTTATGTTAAGATGGTGGGAGTATACTGTAAATGTCTCGGCAAACGTTTTATCCATCTCCAACATGAGATCGTCAATTACAATGATTGTATGTTCAGTTCCCTTTAGCGAATTAACGTCATATACACCTTTGTGGAACAAAATATCATCTTGGTACTCGTTGAACGCTGATTGATACGTCGAATAGCACCATATAACTTTATGCACAAATTTCGAGAACATCTCGCCCTTTTCTTTAATGATTTTAAGCATAAACACAGTTTTACCACATCCTGTAGGTCCAGATATAATACATGTGGATGGGCTCGTGAATCTGAATTTTTCTACAGAGTCCATTTCTAACACGTCACACTCCTAAGTGGGTCCTTATATTTCTTCTCCCACAGAACCGACGATGAGGTAGAGCACCCTATCATTACGGATGACGATGACAGTGTAGTTGTGATCTCCTCCCCTGAACCCTCACCAGCGATACAGGTTGCACGTCCAAAGCGGAGGTATGAGAACCCCACATCAGGTATAAAGCGGCCGAAATACGTACCTGTTGCAGCAGACCCCCAACCCTCAACCTCTTACGCAACAACCTCCCCAGCAGCAGCACCTAATATACCCCCTTATTCCGCCCCCCGTTCTGTTAAGTCTACAATAATAGATCCCCAACCCTCCTACGCAACAGGGCCCCCATCAGCAGCAGCACTAATATACCACTAATTCATCCGCCCCCGTTCTGTTGAGGATGTTATTACGTTCGAGTTAGTGCGATCCGCAGCCCCCACCCCCGCCTTGACTAGAAATCGGTATAGAGTCAGGGTCGACCCTAGAGCCCTGTATAGCAATGGAATTGAGCGCGGGATACGCAGGGTAGTACAGCATTTATAGAGTTTGCTCTTCAGAATCGCGACGAGCGTGAGGTCAGGACGAGTCTGTCCTTTGGGTTCGGGTCAGATGACGGTGATGTAGACGATTATTGGGTGATAGTACCGTTCAGACGTTTGGCTGCTGAAGATGTAGAATATATATTAGGGCGTATAATGCAAGCCGTCCAAAGTAGTATAGCCTTCAATATGGACAACTTCACGGTAAATATTGACCGTGTATTCCGTGTTGCGGGTCATAGTGCCATACCGTACACTCTTAACTTCAATTCTCCAACTATTTACCGAAGGCATATAAACGTCGATCGTGGTTGCGGCTTTATAGCAGTACTCTTAGCACGTATGTTTACTGTACAAAATACACGGACTCAAAAAATTTGGCTGCCTACGATCGTTGAGCGTGCCCGTAAACTAGCTGTAGACTGTGAACTTGAATTTGACTGTAATATGGGTCCTGAAGAGCTGAGAAAGGTAGAACAGGAAATGAATGTGCGCATAGTTATATTTGGTTTGGATGATCGCCGCCGGACTGTGTATGTTTTTAAAAGCTGTGTGAGAGATCGTACAAGGCCCCTACTTATTTTAGGATTGTCAGGGACAACGTATCTCCCCATCCGTAATATAAGGGGGCTTTACGCGAGTTATGACAAAAGTCGAAAATATGGGAGACATCATGATTTGTGTAAGGGGTGCCTCGAGTTTGCGGATGATATAGTGAGACATTGTAAAGAATGTCACATGGTATGTGAGCAGTGTAAAAGCACCAAATGTGAAAGCCGTGTAGTTGAGAAGAGAGACTGTGATGTGTGTAGACGCACATTTTTCAATAATAGCTGCTTTGATCTCCATAAATCAATTGGTACGTGCAGGAAAATGAGAATCTGTGAATGTGGTATGTTTCACACAATGGATAATTGGGGAAAATTTAAGCACAAGTGCGACGTAATTCACTGTCCTACATGCCAGGAGGAATATAAGGCGGATGGAGTAAAGCATGTGTGTTATATGAAAGATGCTAAGCCTAAAAATAACCCTTGTATAACTGTGTACTACGATATAGAAACATATACGAACGCTGAAACCAAAGAGGTAATTCCACATTTACTTGTGAGCCAGACCATCTGTGATGAGTGTATGGGTATCGAATGTGACGAGTGCCCCAAATGCGGTAAACGGACAAACGTTTTTAAAACGAATGTCAGCGATAGTCCTGTGAAACTATTTGTGTCCTATATTGTCAAGTTAGCCGACAAGTTCAAAAAAATGACTGTGTATATTCTCGCCCATAACGGGGCAAAGTTTGACACGCAGTTCCTTTATAAGGAGTTGCTTGAACACGAATCCTCTGAGATATTTACAGGTGATCCATTGAAAAGAGGCAACAAATTAATACAGATGCAGATAAGAGGCAATGTACAATTTAAAGATACTTTATTATTCACACCTTGTAAATTAGCAAAGCTACCCAAGGTGATGGGAGTAGCAGCTGAAGTTTCCAAAGGATACTTCCCATACACTTTCCTCACCAGCGAGACTTTAAACTACGTAGGCCCACCACCCCCCAAACATTATTTTGACTGCATGGATGAACGTGAAGACTTTGATCGATACTACGACAGTTTTAATGAAAGTAACCCTTATAATATAGCTGATGAATGTGAGCGTTATTGCGTGAATGATGTGCGCGTGCTTAGAGTATGTTTCCAGGCCTTTAGAAGTATGTACATAGCCCGTTTCAAATGCGATCCACTGCAAGTCGCAACCACCATCGCATCATTATGTTTTACGGTGTTCAAGAATAACTTCATGCCTAAAGACACCTTAGCCATTATTCACCGAAACAACCCCCGCAGTTACGGACACAAGGCTATTTACTGGCTCATACACCTGCAGCAACAAACAGGTGTATACATAAAGCACGCCCGCAACACGGGTGAAGTACCCATTAAGATTAATGGACGTGTTTTTTGGGTTGATGGGTTAAGTGAAAACCGTGTCACTGGTGTGAAGACTGTGTACTCCTTTAACGGTTGCTGGTGGCATGGATGCCCCCGTCCTGAGTGCGGAGTCACCGGAGATATCCGGTAGGTCTCCTGCCGACTGTCTTGCATCGACCCGCACCCGCGATCAACTTATAGGATCACAGTTCACTCACAAAGTCTTGTGGGAGCATGAATATGATGCACGGATGGAGACAGACGATGTATACCGTGAGGAAATAAAAACGATCAAGCGTTCAATGGTGCTGGATCCTCTCAAATGTGGTGATAGCTTGTTTGGAGGACGTACAAATCCTTTCAGACTATACTTCCCACCTACGGAGGGCGTGAAGCTCCATTACTACGATTTCTGTTCTTTATACCCATACGTGATGAAGAGCAATCCGTACCCCGTGGGCGCTCCTGAGAAACTGGTGGGGCCTAGCCTACCATCCATCAATGAATTTTCAAAAAATTTGAATGATCATTACTTTGGGCTCTCTTTCGTAGACGTACTCCCCCCACGCAATTTATGGATGCCGATCTTACCTGTCGTTATCGACGACAAGCTCATGTTTCCCCTGTGCGTGAAGTGCGCGGAAGAGGATAACGGCGAATGTAACCATATACCCCACCAGCGTAAGATCAGAGGCGTATATACAAGTCCTGAGCTGGCCCTAGCCGTACGCCATGGTTATAGAATACTGAAGATACACGAGGTGTGGAGGTTTCAGAAGCTCCCCAACCTTTTCACACCATATATAAACGCCTTTTTGAAGGATAAGGTTGAAGCATCAGGGTATCCGCGAGGAGTTGATACCGAAGATGAAAAGTCTGCCTATATTCAACGTTACCGCGACCGCGAAGGTATACAACTTGATCGTGTCCAAATTGTAAAGAATCCTGGCAAGCGCTTTAGTGCAAAATTGTGTCTAAACAGTCTATGGGGAAAATTTGCGCAGAATACCGGCAGAGGGAACATTCATTTGGCACAAAGTTATAGCGATGTCTGGGATTATGCCAATGCCCCCGATAAAGAGGTCATGGAGATCGTGAATGTAGGTAATACTTACGTAATAAAGTACAACAACACTGAATTTGCCACAGATACCTCAAGGGTTACAAACATACCTGTGGCGAGCTTCACAACAGCCTACGCCCGTATAAAACTTTGGGGTCTATTGCATTCTCTTGGGCGGAGAGTATTGTATGCCGATACAGATAGCGTGATATTCACAGAGAGGGAGGGTGATTACATGCCCGCTATTGGGGAGTTCCTCGGCGAGCTCACTGATGAGATCAAGGATGAGTATGGGGACGACGCATACGCCGACTCTTTTATCTCAACAGGACCTAAGACTTATGGGGTACGGGTCAGGGTAGGGGATGAAATGAAATATATCGTGAAGGCAAAGGGTATTACGCTCAACCATGCGAATCGGGAGGTTGTTAACTTTGAGTCGTTGAAGGATCTAGTATGTTTGGAACCTCACCAACTAATTGTAGGCACCCACAATTTTCGGGCGCAGAAGCTGGGAGGCGTGAAGGAACTTAGGGGTACGATGGTGTGCCGTAACACCTATAGGAAACGTTACCAGTTACCTGGCACCTATGATACCGTACCCTTTGGATACCAATGATGCTTCTAACTCACACGTCTTGTATATAATCGTATCTATTTGTAAATATATATATATATATAACTTGAATATCTCGAATCGTATTTGTAAATATATGAATATCTCAATAAATCAAATAGCGTTTCACTTTCTCCTTTGTGTGTGTGTGTGTGTGTGTGTGTGTGTGTGTGTGTGTGTGTGTGTGTGTGTGTAGGTGAAAGTTCTAAGCTCCGCCCACTGCGTGAGTCATGCTACTATCTGGAGTCCTGCGTGGTCAGTCGACCGCAGTAAGCCCGAGAGATCAGACGTTATTCAGATCAGACGTATATTGAAATGGCTACCTTTAATATTGCTTGCACAACGTTTTGAAATGGTATTCAGTAAAGTGTGAGGATGTGGTGGATACCGAAAAACTTCCTATTCCCCCCTCCTATGCCTCTTTTAAAACCACATTGGATTGTGCGAAGTTCCAAGATGTACAAATACTCTACGGATGTTCTGGTGAGACTGTTGAAGGCTTTCGTTGCACAGACGATGTGCTGAAGTATGCTGCAGGGCTAAACTTTATAAAGTCTCACATACACCGTGAAGTAAAAGAAACAACGCGTGCAGAAGAGAAGCAGCAGGTATGGATAATGAGCCTTGTGGATGGGTGGTGTGACAAGCGGTATTACGTCATGCTACACCATGTCGATTACTCATACCCTACGTCTGAAAATGTGAATCTCGTGATCATGGACAATCTTAGGTGTTTTTATCACTATATTAACGTATATCATGATGAGGTTCATAGTGAGGTTGTGGCTAGTGCCATGCGTGAGTTTTTAACAGATTTTAGAGACGAGTATCGTTTGATGGGTAGAAAGGAAAAATATGAGCATATGTTCCTCTCAAATAGTGCGCCGGAGTGTGGAGATGATTAGCGCCTAGTTCTTATCCAAAGTGCGTAGGCTGGTAGTGACGAAACGGAAAAACAAATATGTGCAACAATTCGAGTCGTACGAACATGCCCATTCACGTATCATCGAGTCAGCCGCCCGTCGAACCATTCCTGCCTGTGCCTCACACGGCTCATAGTTATCTCAGAGCTTGAGCCGAGTGGACGTGCGCTCCTCGAATACGATGGAACTTCCTTTGAGCAGCATTCTCAACGCCTCGTACGATGTGTCCGTGACGAAATCGTTGCGCGTGTTCAGGCGTAATTCCGGTACCATTAGCTATGTACTGGAAACGGAATGTAGACCGACAAACAAACGGGTTTATTTAAGTATCGAGGAGATGAATAGAATCTTTGTGATAGTTGATAAGTGGTGTGAAGATCGTTATAAAATACCTGCTAACGTAGGTACAAGAAGAGAGCAGATTAGTGACGCGCCCTCATACGCCGTTGTATGTACGTTGTGTATAAATAACGATCGGCCATGCATTGATATAAGGCTTATGTGGAAGAATGCTTCTGATAATAACGCTCTTATTCCTACGCGAAACCGTTTCATCCTCGACAGAATGTTTGAAATCGTCGGATTCCGTAAACTGAAACCTATATTAGACGCGCGTGTTACGGATATGCTTTATTTTGATACAGTTCTTGAATACGCATACACTGCTCTGCTCGATGGGTTTACCGAGTGTAGGACTGGTGAGAATGGTCTAGTGCTGGATGTTTATTTAAAAAGTTTAGACTCTTTGAAATACCATGAACTTTGGTACAAAGCAATTGATCGGTACAAGGCTGAGCTCACCTACACCGTTCACCCTGAAGAACTATTTCTTTATATAACGCGCAGTTGCCGTAACGATTTAGAAGATTATTTCAATTGCCGTTATGTTGAGTGAAGAGTTCACGATTGAAAAGCTCGAGTCGGTAGAAATAAACCCTCGATTGGAAAAGCATTCTTATAAACTTGCGTTTAATAATGTAGCTAACGATGAACTCTTTGTGCGTGCTTTTGATTGTATTCTAGACGTATTTAAAGATGACTTGCCAACCGGTTGTAAAGTGGGGACAAAAATAGTACTGAACGATATAAGCCATTCATATCGAATAACAGGTTTCCCTATACTTTAAGCGGTGAAATATTTTAAGCCGCATAGACTGCGTATGCAGAGCAATAATGATGTAATTGTAACTCCATTAAGACCGATTTTAGTATTTTGAAAAAAATGATTGTATATATATTTTGATTATAAGCATATTTCTATTGATTTGTGTTTATATATATATATATATTTGCTTGATATTTCTCCTGTACTGTTATGTACATATTGAAGTGTATATGAAATGTATATTTTATTTATATATCAACATATTTGTTGTGTGTGTGTATATTTCTGTTATGTACATATTGAAATGTATATGAAATGTATATGAAATGTATATTTATTTTATATATAATTATGTGTATATATTTTCTGTTATACGCATATTCCTCAAATGTTATATGAAATGTATATTTTATTTTATATATATATATATATACACATCCATAATTGTGTGTATATATTTCTGTTATACCATATCCTCAAATGTATATTTATTTCTATATATTTATAATAAAAGAATGATGCAATGTTGTTTATTGTTATGCCTTCTACTACCGGTATTCTGTATACAACAGGTATCTGGCAATATTTAAGCCTTCTAAGCCAATATCTGGCAATATTTAAGCCTTCTAAGCCAACTGGCTGATTAAGTCTATAATAGTGTATACATGGTATCTGGCAACTCTGTCTTCGGAATACATGGAGCTATCTGGCAATCAGCCAACTGGCTGATTAGGCGTATATAATAATAATGTATGCAATAATACTGCTAAAAAGAGGTATCTGACACCAGCCAACTGGCTGATAGGAGTCTATAATTAATGTATGCAATAATACTGCTAAAAAAGAGGTATCTGACAACCACCAACTGGCTGATTAGGAGTCTATATAGTGTATACAATGGAATACATGGCGCTATCTGGCAACTCAGCAACTGGCTGATTAGGCGTATATAATATAATGTATGCAATAATACTGCTAAAAAGGTATCTGACAACCAGCCAACTGGCTGATTAGAGTCTATAATAATGTACAATGGTATCGCGTATCTGGCAACTCAAGCCATTTACGCCAACTGGCTGATTAGGAGTCTATAAAACAACGCCAGCCCGGCTGGAAGTCTTAATGTGCACTTGGCTCCTGCCAGGTGAACACCTCTCCTCCTTTCTCTCCTCCTTTCTTTCCTCTTGGGGATAACGCCGCCTCCAAGTTTCCCCCCCACCCCCACCCCCCTTTTACAATAACCCCCTTTGCAACAACCCCCCTTCCCCCCTTTGCAACAACCCCCACCCCCTTTGCAACATTACATAATAACCTGCAACATTCCTGCACTCTCCCCTTTTGCGGCTATACTACTCACGTTGCCCACCCCGAAACCAATTAATTGAGAAGCCATTATATTATCACCTTATCATCTAGAGTAATTTTAATACCTGCAATAAATAAGAATTTTATATATTTTTATAATCACTAAAAAACTATTTCGATATAAGTAAACATGTAAGCTGCAAATGGTGGGGGCTAAGGTTTTTGGAACCCCTTATAATATGAAATGGCCGCATGAACCCAACCAAGATTCAAACCTAGGACCTCTTGAGTAGGAGTCATGAGCGCTACCACCACAATAACAAACGACAAATGAAAATTAACACCGACCTGTTTTACTTAACGCTTTCCGCGTCTAGAGGTGTTTTACGATGTTAACTCTCCCACACTTCAGCATTTAATTCAAATTATTCTATGTATGGGACTCCAGTTCCATACCAAAGAGATTTGAATTAGGTGCTGCCATTACCTCGAGTGCGGGAGGGTTACCTTCGTTTTGCTTCCGCCCGAATTGTTCATTCTGACGAAGGTCAAGCTTGTCACTCCACCTCAGGCCTACAGTTTAACATGGAATCCGAACCACGCCCCACCATCAGCCCAGCGTCTTAACCACTAGGCCACCCAGGGTACCCATCTATCTACTAACTAATTTTTTACTGTGTGGAAGGATGAACAGCTAGGTTTTTCTGCGCGCCGACTGCCGTCACCGGGTCTCGATCCTGGGGCCGATGGATTCGTTGACAGCGACGCTAACCACTACACCATTGAGGCGCAATAACATATACTGTGTGTGTGTGTGTGTATGTGTGTGTGTATATATATATTATATATATATATATATATATAACAGTTCAAGTCCCAAATAAAAGAAGTAACAACAAGGCCAAGGTAGTGCATTTTTTAGAAGAAATGAGAATAATAAAAACACAACTGTCCCTTTTGATGAGAAATGACAGAACTCAGCAGATATACAATATGTACTTCAACAATACATACATCACCTTTCCTTCCATCACCAACTACCGTTAATTCAACAACCACCATGGTATCAAGGGCTGTTTTCCCAGTATTTCAACGGTCCACCATATAACACCGAACAGAAACTGAAAATCGACCTGAAAACGTCCGTTATCAGTGTTGGGCACTAAAGCGTTAATCCGATAACAGTTAATTAACGAAGTTAACTTTTTTTAACGGACTATTAACGGAAGTTAATTTCCATTTTTCGTTATCGGACCAGTTAGCTTCCGATAACTCGATATTTATTCTGTTAAAGTCCGTTAACACGTTAACTGCGAGGAGTCATTCACGGAAGATCACCGCTCCGCGAATGAATTCAAACCGCCATAACTTCAGTCTGCCAATTCCGTCCTCTGCCGCAGTGGAACGGCTCTTCTCTCTCGGCAAGGACATCCTGAGGCCCAAGAGGTCAAGACTGGCAGTTGGGCCTAACTTTGAGAAGTTGGTCTTTCTGAAGGGCAACCAGCACATTGTGTCATAGTCTTTAATAAATGTGCCTAAAATTTAATTTTACCTTTCAGTTCCCGCCATAATAATTCTCTGGTAAATTAAAATTTAGTTAATGGTTAGTGGTTACAAGGGTTTCAAAACATGTAATCAGTACATTTTTTATTAAAAATAAAAAAAAAAGTTATTAAGCAAAAAAGTTGCAAAACTTGATAAAAATACAGTTAAATACCTATTTATTGTTGGATTTTGCATAAATAAACATTTTCTATGGGTTTTAAAGCTTTTTTCCTTGATTTTTTTAAATGTTAGTAAAGAAATAGTTATCGTTAACGGATTATCGTTAACTTCCGTTAACTTTGTAGTAAAATTATCGGATTACCGTTATCGGAGTTAAAAATTGGGGTTAACGGATTATCGTTATCGAAGTTAACTTTTTGGTTAACGGTGCCCACCACTGTCCGTTATCCAGGAAAACCAAGCACCAAGATTTTAACCCTGTAAATTTATTTATTTATTTTATTATTATTATTTATTATTATTATTTTTATTATTATTATTATTTATTATTATTAATTTTTTTTTTTTATTATTATTTATCATTATTATTTATTTATTATTATCTCTGTCCCAAAGAGTCAGAAGGAATATTTTAAAGTTTAAATATAAATTCAAAGAAAGTGGATAGGAAAAGTCTAAATGGAGATTTAAAGAAAGTGAACTGGGAATTGCTACTTCACGAGAAGACTCTTGAAGAAATAGTATCTACAGTATAAGATTAAATGAAAATAAACCCATATTACTGAACCATGTTCCGAAGAGACGAAAAAGAAAGCGCAGCAAACTCGAGAGAAAATCCGGGCATTATGTCGACAACGGAAGCTAACCATAAAAACTCTCCACAAATGCAAAACTGAAGCAAGGAGACTCAAGCTACAGAAAATATATGTGAAATAGAAATTAACCAAAAACAAACATTCATCCACAAGATAAACGAGGAGGAAAACAAGGTAGAAGAAAACAAAAAATAACCCAAAATACTTCTATACGATTGCGAACAGAAAAATGTAGTGTGAAGAGAGTATCTATCCGCTTAAAAATGGGGCGACTGAATACAGAAATGGCCCAGAAAAAAATGAACGAACTACTTAAGGAACAATTTAATTCCGTGTTCAGCACCCTTAAAAGTAGAAAATCCAGATGAATTCTTTGACATAGATACAAATCAGCCAAGAACATGTTCGGACACGAATCTATTGAAAGATTTAGAATTCTTGGAAGGAGACATAATTAAGGCTCTATCACGAATACAAGAAAATTCAGCACCAGGGCCTGCCAAACAAATGAGGTGCCACATTTCTCAAGAAATGTAAAGAGAGTACAGCCAAAACTCTATACTTACTATGGAGAAAATCATTCGACACAGGACAAATTCCACCTGCATTAAAGAAAGGAAAAATTGCTCCCTTATTCAAAGGAAGCAACAGAGATACTTAAGAATTATCAGCTAGTAGCTCTCACCTCCCACCTTATAAAGTGCTTTGAAAGGGTAATTAAAGGCAAAATTGCTTGCTACCTACAAGAAAATAATTTATTCAATCCGAACCAACATGGCTTCAGGGCTGGAAGATCATGTTTATCAGTTATTAGACTACCAGAAGAAAATACTGGAAACATTGTCAAAATATCGATGGAATATATTTTGCTAAAGCCTTCTAGAAATGTGATCATGGAATTATAACGCACAAACTTAAGAATACAGGAATTACTGAAAAGCTTGGACGAAGGATATTTAATTTTCTGACCAAAAGAACACAGAGAGTGGTAGTAAATAGAGTCAAATCTAGAGTCTCAGAAGTTGTGATCTCTCTCCCACAAGGTACAGTATTAGCTCCGTTGCTGTTTATAATATTGATGACATTGATGCGGAGATTAATGACAGTACCGTATCGTGTTTCGCAGATGACACAAAGATATGCAAGGAAATCTCAAACGAAGGTGATATAGAAAAATTACCAAACGATATTAAAACATTAGTTAAATGAGCAGAAGACAACAATATGAAGTTCATCGAAGAAAATTTCCAACTTATATGGTAACAACAAGGTGCTACAGAAAAAGGGGTACAAAACACTGCAAACTAAACAGATAACACCAAATCTAGAAGTCACAGATCTTGGAGCAATAACGTCATCGAATGCAGAATTCAGAGAGCACTATAGCATTAAAATCCCAACAGCTAAAATAGTAATGGGCATTATCTGGAGAAGCTTCCTCAGCAGAAAAGCAAACGCCATGGTAAAATTATGGAAGACTCTGGTCCTCCCAAAAATCGAGTATTTCTCAGTACTCAAAAGCCCATACAGAAAACAAGAAATTGCAAACACAGAAACCATACACAGGACTAAGTCTTTTACTACTAAGACAGAAAACGAAAGATTAAGACTACTGGTCTCGACTACAATTCCTATAACTCCTCTTCCTGGAAAGACGCGAACAATACACAATAATATACGTACGAAAATACTCGAGGGTTGTATTCTTAAACTTAGAAATGAAATAGAAACACGCTGGAATGAGAGAAGTGGCAGATCTGTACTGTCCTAGCTGCGGTGGACAGCCTGAAATCAAGGCCCGAAACTCTATAATATCCTGACAAAAGAACTGAGGAACCTCCAGCACATCAGCCTGAATAATTTAAAAAAAAATCATCTGGATATGTTCCTGTGAAAGTCCCTGATCAGCCCTACGTGACCGGTTACGGAGCAGGAGGAGAGCAGAAGCCAATTCCCTCGTCAACTAAGTTCCGCAAATGAGGCGGGATACTGCAGATCTGAATCGTCCTTCGAAACCAGTAGAAGGTATCTAAGGGTATAGACTATAGAGAGATAGCGAGGAATCGAAGAACGAAGAATTAGTAGTATTGTTGTCTTATTTGCAAACGTTTCGGAAAATTGTGACAGAAACAATTCCGAAACGTTTAAAAATAAAATTACACAACAGAGTGTACCAGCTCTTTGTTCTCTTATTTCTCACTAAGTTACGCTTCCCGTAGAACAAATGCGTTAATCAAGTTATATAATAATAATAATAATAATAATAATAATAATAATATAGATTGGGGCAGCAAATTCAATAAAAATAGTTTTGTGGTCTGGGATCCTACCATATATATATATATATATATATATATATATATATATATATATTATATATATATACTCTCTATATATATAATATATTATATATATATATATATATACTCTATATATATATATATATATATATATATATATAATATATATATATATATATATATATATATATATATGGCGCCTCGGTGGTGTGTTGGTTAGCGTCGCTGACTACGAATCCATTGCTTCCGGGTTCGAGACCCGGTGACGGCAGCCAGCGCGCAGCAAAACTCAGCTGTTCATCCTTCCACACAATAAAGAAAGTGGTTGGTAGATAAATGGGTACCCTGGGTGGCATAGTGGTTAAGACGCTGGGCTGCTAGTCGGGCGTGGTTTGGATTCCACGTTAAACTGTAGGTCTAAAGTGGAGTGAAAAGCTTGACCTTCGTCAGAATGAACAATTCGGGCGGAAGCTAACCAAAGGTTATATATATATATATATATATATGGACTTATGGTATAGTTTATTTTATTATATAAAAACTTAACATTTTAAAAGGACTTCATGACAATGCTATAGAAATTATGAATCCTGTGAATTTCTTAATTGTTTACGCATCCTTCATGAATTCAGTTGTAAAGACACATGAACAGATTAAAGCGAAGTAATACAATTAATACAGACTCTCCATCTTAAGAACAAAATAACGCTTTCGTCCCTAGATTTTTAATGGATTTAAATCATGCGTAAAATACATTTTATTTCAAGACTAAAAAGGAGGAAGGAAAGTTAGTTCGTTATGTGAAAAGATATAAAGCTATTCAGGGTCTGTAAGAGCGTTGTTTTTGAAAGAGCTACAATTAGAGGCCAGATCAGGATTTTTAGAGCCTTCATGAAATAACTTTTTATGGCTCGTCTAAGCGTTTCTACATCAAAAGTTAAAGGAAAAATTCCTTAAAACCCATAAACAGATGAGTAAAGGATATATACTGCATGAATATATATGTATATATATATATATATATATATATATATATATACATGTAAAGAACGACGCTTGTATAAAAGAACGTTCCGCACAAGATGAGGAGGGAGAACGAACAAATTAAAAATGAGGTAACCACCCGGGAATCTAACCCGGGATCTTCCGATTGCCGGTCAGATATGCTAACCACTACACCATGGGCCTCGATTAATCAGAAGTCGTAATTCTCCTACATACGAGCAGAAACCAATGCCCTGAGGGGGCACCTCCCGCATGTCGCACATATAGACATTTTAACTGCAAACAACACACAGTATAATTAATGTAAAGAACGACGCTTGTATAGAAGCGTATACAAGCGTCGTTCTTTATATTAATTATACTCTGTGTTGTTTGCAGTTAAAATGTATATATGTGCGACATGCGGGAGGTGCCCCCTCAGGGCATTGGTTTCTGCTCGTATGTAGGAGAATTACTACTTCTGATTAATCGAGGCCCATGGTGTAGTCGTTAGCATATCTGACCGGCAATCGGAAGATCCCGGGTTCGATTCCCGGGTGGTTACCTCGTTTTTCATTTGTTCGTTCTCCCTCCTCATCTTGTGCGGAACGTTCTTCTATACAAGCGTCGTTCTTTACATTAATTATACTGTGTTGTTTGCAGTTAAAATATATATATACTGTATATGTATATATATATATAAAAATTATATATATACATATATATATATATATATACACACATCTTTTACACACCGACCGTGCATGGAACAAGGAACAATTCTGGAATATTAAATCCATGATATTTCGAATAGGTAATGGTAAATGGCAAATAATGACGATTTTCTTTTTCATGATGGAAGCCCATCAAGAAAAAGAAAAACTTTGGTATTTACCATTTACCATTACCTATTTGAAGTACAATAGATTTAATATCCCAGAATAGTTCCTTGTTCCATGCACGGTCTGTGTTAAATATAAAAGTATTTCAGGGTAGCATTCTGAATTGTAGCATATACGTATACAGTATACACTGTAGGGTGGTCCAAAATTTGGGCTAAAATTTCAAAATAGTTGGAAATGCTCTCTACATGGCTGCTCTTATTCCTTTAGATGTGAAGTGATTTTGTGCAAAATATCTGTCGATTCAGTACATAATAAGAGGTCGCTATGATTTTCACATTTTCAATTAATTAATTAGCTAATCATTTTCTACCCGCTTCATTTTTAGAGGACGCGGCAGTCACGCCACATTGACTCCGCCCACCTTTCATACGATGATGCAAATGTTCGATTTCTTGTATAATGCTGTTTGTGAATCAGACAAATCATTTACTCATGCATCATTTCAAGTTTAAACTTGTTGGAGGACGGTTTTAAGTTTGTTCAAACTTCAAGAGCTTAGGAATAGTATATCATGTAAGTATTAATTCAAATATATTAATTATTAATTCCTATATATAATTATTAATCAATATGTATTATATTTATTCAGTATAAATATATAAATATATAATTATGTTCTTTATATGCAAATTTATAACCGGTAAGGATGTTGCTAGTAAATTAAAAGATTAAAATTGTAAGGTATATATCTTATGTCTCTTGAAGTTTATTATTTACTTATTCTTAAATATATTTTTAAAGATTTGGCTATCTTCCTACCCATCAACCACTAACCACTGTAACCAATTTTTTTACTTTATTTATTTTGACTGCAATTTTTTACTTTAACACTTATATAATTGTGCTTTCGTGCTAAACGGTTAATTAATTATTTCTCTAATTTTTCAGGTTATGGCTAGAAGTACTCGCTCATCTGCAGAAACGTGGGTGCTAGGAAAGCCCAGCAACGAGTTATCAATTGCAAGGCTACCCACATGTGGTGATGTGCTTCGTTTGGTTCCGTTTCACCACCATGAACAGTCCAAGGCCTTGAAAGAGAGCTACAACTTAGCCTGCAAAGAGTCCCTGCAAGTATGGCAGAGAGCAAAGATTCCTACACAGCGAGTCGATTCCTGCGTTAGAAAGCTGTCAAAGCTGTACGAAGAGTTCCTTGCGTTGAAGAAAACCCGCAAGACGCAGCTACAAAGCTGCAGAGTGAAAGAGAGCATGTTCCAAGAGACTCTCTCAGAGCTTTTCGACGTTGCCTCGAAGGACGCCTTGAAGGTGAGAGACAATGAAGAAGACCGCCAATTCTTGATGATGCAACGAGAAGACGTCTTTTCCTGCAGTATGGCAGGCCCTGACAAGATTAATTTTGCCAAGGAATACCGCAAGAGATGTCGACAGGAGAAAGATGCTGACAAAGCTCTAAGGTACAAAGAAAGAGAGGCTGCATTCCAGGCTGGAGCTGCTGCTCTTCCATCATCCAGCACATCCACTTCATCTTCTGAAGAATTCAACGCTGAAGACGATGATTATCGCCCCTCAACTTCGACCGGAAGAGCAGATGTACACTCTCATCCTCCGAAACGAAACAATATCTTCACATCACCAGATGTGGTTGCTGCTCTTGATCGCGTCAACCTTCCCGATCGAGGAGCAGTCTTCGTTGCTGGATCAGTCGCTCAAGCCCTGGGCTATGATATTTCTACAATGAATCTTTCACGCAGCTCCATCTGTCGTTCAAGAAGGCAAACAAAGCAGGCAGCAGGCAGAGGATCAAGCTTCGTTTTCTGTCGAAGGACCCCTTCTTCTTCACTGGGATGGGAAACTACTTCCCGACATCGGCGGCGCAAAGGAAACAGCCGAACGAACCGCGGTAATCGTTACGGGAAATGGGCTGGAAAAACTCCTAGCCGTACCAAAAATACAGCGCGCTACAGGAGAAGAACAGGCCAAGGCTTGCATTTCGACGATTGCTGACTGGAATCTTCGCGGTGAGATCCAAGGTCTCGTATTTGACACAACTGCGTCTAATACTGGCCTTCACATGGGAGCCTGTACCATGACTGAAAAAGCAGTAGGGAGGGAACTTGTCTGGATCGCTTGTCAACATCATATCCTTGAAGTCGTCCTGTCAAACACCTGCAACACACTTCTTGGATCCACAGGGGGCCCAGAAATGACTCTCTTTAAACGTTTTCAGAAAAAATGGCCATCACTTCAGAAGGATTCCTTCATGAAGTCTTCAAACAACCTATTCAGAGATCCAAAGATGTTCCAGCTTCGAGAGGAAATAATCCAGTACTTCACAAAGGCACTGGAGTCAAAACAATCGCGGGTGCCGTGATGAGAAAGAAGTCAAGGTCCGCGCTCCAGAACCAACTCACCATGCACGCTGGATGGCCAAGGCTATCTACGTCCTCAAAATTTATCTGTTCAAGCATCAACTACAGCTGACAGCACGTGAGACGGAGAATATCACCGAGCTCTATCTGTTTATCGCCTTGGTCTACGCACGGTTTTGGAACGAGGCCCCAGTCGGAATCAACGCTCCTTTCAACGATATTCTGCTTCTTAAAATCTTGCAAAAGTACCCAAATCAGACAATTTACAAAGCAGCATCCACAGCTCTTCAACGGCACCAAAAGGACCCCGGGAATCTTCATTCTGTTAAAGAAAGAAGGAAGGAAGGCAGCGGAGGATACCTTCCTTAGGACCAATCCCAATTCCTGGACGGAGGATGATTGCTTTCAAGAGTTTAGACGCATAGCGATCAACCTAAAAGTTGTCAATGATTCGGCGGAGAGCGGTATCGCCCTTATCAAGGCATATAATACATCTTTGACGAAGGATGAAGAAGAAAAACAATTCATCCTCCGATTAGTAGAAAAACATCGCCAAGACTACTCATCGTCTTCGAAGGAGTCAGTGATGAAGCGTTAATCTAAGTAATGATGTATACTATAAACGAATGATAAATGTAATTTTCTATCAAACATGTCATTTTTGTTCTTTAAAAATTAATCTGTTTTCTTTAAGAGTTATTCTGTTTTCTAAAAAAAATAGCCGTTTTCTTTGAGATTTAATCTGTTTTCAAACAAATAAACTAGTATTTACTAGTAGTAAAATGGAATTCATAGCGACCAGTAAATATCATTCAATTAGGCTGAAATTTGGCATGGAGATGTTTGATAGATATAGGAACAGGAGCAGCCATGTGGAGGTAAAAAATTAATTTTTTTTATTTTTTGGACCACCCTAGTATACAGTACATATAATTATATATATATATATATATATATATATATATATATATATATGAAATAGGATCCCTCCTAAGGAGACGTAGTTTTACATTTAGGATAAAAACGAAGACGTAGAGCAAAAAAGTCATTATATTTGGCTGCAGCCGACGTTTCGGGCAACTCTACCCATTTTCAAGGCCTAATAAATAAAAAGCTAAAATTAATACATGACATAAATATATGAATGTCAAAAACTAAAACTAATTTACAGTACAGAATAAAACCTCCAAGAATAAAAATTAAAAAGCATAAAACAAGCATAAGCCAAAAACAAAAAGTAAAATTTATATACATGACAAATATACACATGATAAAACTAAAACTTAAAAACTAAAAACATTCAAACAAATTAGTTAAAAACTTCACTAATAAAAAGTTAAATGAAAAAACGCAAAAGTGCACCAAGCATACCATGCTCACTTGACAGCCACAAACAACTGAGGCGAAAAGGAGACAGGGTCAAGGGGGGGGGAAATTAGTTAGTAGGTATTTTAATTAATATAAAGGGGGTAACAACTAGAATCAATATTTAAACTGGAGTTCAGAAATTTAATGCACAGAGATTCGTAAATACGGAGAGAGGACGGGCATTTTAATGATTTAAGAATTTTAAAGTTATTAACGGAAATATCAACCTTACACTTAACACAATGATTTCTAATGGCAGACTGTTCCTTTTTAGATAAAACTTTCCCTGTCCTATGGCTAATACCCATATGGGAGCAAAATCTTGCCTGCAAAGAACGAACTGTGCTGCCAACGTAGTTCCCCTGGGAACACCCAGGGCAGGTAAACAAATAAACGACAGAACAGTTCATCGCAGGGGGGATTTTGTCCTTACAACGGAAAAAACATTCAAGGGTATTATTATTTACAAAAGCAACCTTAAAATCAGTGTGAAAATAAAATTTCCTCACCACACTCAACAATTGCTTTTTCACAAAAGTGTTAAAATGGTAGAGGTCAGGTAAAACAAGATATTTACAATTCTTAGGAACATCATACGTTGGGATAAGGTTGGGGGAATAAACATTATTAAGAAATTTACCAATAATACCTTGTACAAGATCCCGTGGAAAACCATTTTTAAAGAAAAAATCAGTAAGGAATTCAAACTCATTATGAAGCAGAGCAAAGTTTGAGCAAATATTATAAGCTCTATGCACTAAAGTGCGAATGGAACTTAGTTTGTAATTAAAATCGCAAAAACTATAAAAATTAAAACCTAAACCCGTAAAAGTAGGCTTCCGGTATGTCGAAGTTAAAACAGTCGAGCCTGATTTGGAAACCAAAACATCAAGGAAAGGAATAGAACCTTGAACTTCCTTTTCCTGCGTAAATATAATGTTCTTATGCAGTGTGTTCAGAAAATTTAAAAACTGAACTGATTGATTATCCGTTTGGAATAAAGCAAACGTATCATCAACATAACGTCTGTACAATTTCGGCTTAAGGTGAGGGGGGCACTCACAGAAGGCCCTTTCCTCAAGATGAGACATGAAAATATTCGCAAAAACGGGACCTAAGGGGCTCCCCATCCCCACTCCATCCAACTGACGGTAAACTACCCCTTGAAAACTAAAAAAGTTATCCTAAGAATTGTAAATATCTTGTTTTACCTGACCTCTACCATTTTAACACTTGTGAAAAAGCAATTGTTGAGTGTGGTGAGGAAATTTTATTTTCACACTGATTTTAAGGTTGCTTTTGTAAATAATAATACCCTTGAATGTTTTTTCCGTTGTAAGGACAAAATCCCCCCTGCGATGAACTGTTCTGTCGTTTATTTGTTTACCTGCCCTGGGTGTTCCCAGGGGAACTACGTTGGCAGCACAGTTCGTTCTTTGCAGGCAAGATTTTGCTCCCATATGGGTATTAGCCATAGGACAGGGAAAGTTTTATCTAAAAAGGAACAGTCTGCCATTAGAAATCATTGTGTTAAGTGTAAGGTTGATATTTCCGTTAATAACTTTAAAATTCTTAAATCATTAAAATGCCCGTCCTCTCTCCGTATTTACGAATCTCTGTGCATTAAATTTCTGAACTCCAGTTTAAATATTGATTCTAGTTGTTACCCCCTTTATTTAATTAAAATACCTACAAACCTAATTTCCCCCCCTTGACCCTGTCTCTTTTCGCCTCAGTGTTTGTGGCGTCAAGTGAGCATGGTATGCTTGGTGCACTTTTGCGTTTTTTCATTTAACTTTTATAGTGAAGTTTTAACTAATTGTTTGAATGTTTTAGTTTTAGTTTTATTTTATCATGTGTATATTTGTCATGTATATAAATTTTACTTTTTGTTTTTGGCTTATGCTTGTTTTATGCTTTTTATTTTTATTCTTGAGGTTTTATTTCTGTACTGTAAATTAGTTTGTTTTTGACATTCATATATTTTTGTCATGTATTAATTTTAGCTTTTTTTATTATTAGGCCTTGAAAATGGGGTAGAGTTGCCCGAAACGTCGGCTGCAGCCAAAAATATAATGACTTTTTTGCTCTACGTCTTCGTTTTTATCCTAAATATAATATATAATATATATATATATATATATATATATAGAGAGAGAGGAGAGAGAGAGAGAGAGAGAGTATAACCTTGGTTAACCTTGTTTTGCTCCTGCCTGAATTTGTTCATTCTGACGAAGGTCAAGCTTGTTGCTCCAACTAGAAAACCTACAGCTTAACATGGAATCCGAACCACTAGACTACAAAGTCTTGCCCGGACTCGACCTCACGACCTTCCGATCAGCATCCTAGCGATTAACCAGTAGGCTACCCAGGGTAACGTTTATCTACTAACCAATTTGTATATGTGTGGAAGGATGAACAGCTGGGTTAAACTGAGCGCTGCCTGCCGTCACCGGAATCGAACCCTGGGCCGATGGATTCATAGTCAGTGATACTAACTACTACACCACCGATGATATATAATATATATATATATTCTATATATATATATAAAATTTAGGGCGATTCAAAAATTGACCGAAAAAAACATTTTGAAATTTTTTTTCGGCCCACCCTCTGATTATGTTTAATTTGGTAAAAAAGTAATGCATGCAAATTTTGAATTAAAAAAATTAATTTTTAGGGGTCGCTACCATAAGTTGAAAATCAGTCACAAAATAAGAAATATATGCTGTTTCCACACCACCCTTGAGGTAAAGCATACGGCGCGTTACCTTTTTTTTAAGTGGAAGTTCCCCGGTAAGCCTATCATAACCACTCTACATTTTCAAATTGACAGTTCTTCTGTAATAATAATAAGACTTCCGTAATAATAATAACCTTTTGTTCATTATATTTCTGTTAATTTCTTAATGATGATATTGTCTTCTTGTTTTTATTTGGAAGAGCAGCTCTATATTTGTTTACCACTTGGAGGAGATACTCTTTCTGTTCTTCATCATTTGTGATTAGTTTGTTGTATTCATCGACTAATCTAACTCCTCTTTCTGCATTGTCATTAACAACTTGAAATTTTCTTATGACTTCTTTTACGTTGTTGTAGCAGTCATCTTCATTCCACTCTTCAGAGTCCTTATTAAGAAACGTTGATGGTAAACCAAGTCTCTTAAAAAATTCTTTTGTATTTGCACTAAGAAAGTCTTCCAGTTCTCTGTTTTCAATAACTTCAGGGTCAATAACTGCTTTTTTCTCTGGATTTGGTTCGGCGCCGTTTTGCAATGTTTGCTTCATTCGGTTTTTAGTTTGGTGTAGCACGCCATCGTCAAAGAAAGCAAATGCTATTAATTCCTCTGAAAGATACCAATGCATTCATCTTTTAGTTTGTACAGTTGCAGTTTCTTCAACATTTCTAAATCGAGACGAGGAGCGAGAACTGAAACTGACGCTGTAAACCAGGATTTAACATATATGTGTGCAGCAAAGAGGCAGATAATTCGAAGGCCTTTTTCTTCTGTGGGTGTTAATTTAAATTGTGTTTTAAACAACCAAATTTTCATGGCATAAATGACTTTTGCCATCCATCTTGCTCGGTGAACGCCAGCTGGTCTTCTGAATAAAACTTCTCTCTTTGGTACTCCACCAAGAAAAATGATTGTCAGTTCCAGCAATTCTTTGTAATCGTCACGAGGTTGATGTTCTTCAAGTTCAGTGGTAGCAAACTCAATCACTTCTGCTTTTATATCAGTAATACTGGGTATGGTATTTGGATCATCTAATGCTGTTCTGTAGTTTTTTGTGTCTAATTTTGACCATTTCATTCTAAATCGTTTGAAAATTATAATATCAGGTCCTGATGATGTAGGCAATGAATGCGAAACAACAGCTTCTAACACTATTTCTAGTATGTGATGTCTGCAGGCCAGCCACAGCATACGTTTGTTCATTTTCTGTTCTAGAAGAACACAGTCACCATTTCTACGACCTGTATTCAATGCTGTGCTGTCAAAGCACATGCATTTTATTTTGTCTGAGATATCCCAATCCAAACAAGCTTGGTGGACGGCATTTGCAGTTAATTCTCCTGTGCTTGCAGTGATTTTTGGAACACCAAGAAGTTGATCAATGCCATCACCTGAAATCAGTATAGGGAGTCGTTCAACAACTTCTTGTCCTGTCATGTCTTCTATTAGTTTTCCGTCCCAATGAATGGTTAAAGGAACATCAACTTTAAACTCTTTCTTTAAATTTTCTCCAAAATTTTTCTCTTGCTCTTCTTATACTGTAGATGAATAGCTGACATTGAATTCTTCTGCATTTTTTCCAAGACCTTCAATCGTTGATATCATTACTAATGATGCACTTCTATTGTTCATTTTTGTTACATCAAGGGCTGCAAGCAATGTATCATCAAGCAATTTTTGTTTCTTTCGTACAGTCTGTTTTGAGGTGGATAGTTCACTAGAATCAACCGTAAACTCTTCATCAGATGTTGTATTTTGTCTTTCAACACCAGAACTGCTAGTTGAGTCACTGAGAACTACAGTTTCTTCAAATCTCGACATTTCTCTTGCTTTTCTTATGTTTAATTGTTCTTCCTTTTTCTTAGCATACTTTTCTTTCTTTGCAAACTCTCTATCAATCCCATCCATTTTTCCTTTTCGCCTCTGTTCTCGCTGGAGTTTTAGAAATAGCTTATCTTCTTCAATATCAATTAGCTTCATAGCATCTGCATGTGCTATATCAAACAGGCTATCTAATTCTTAGTTCCATTTGGTTTGCTTATCTAATAGATTTTTTTATTGTTTCGCCTTATTCTCTTTATTTTTCTTTAATCCTTGCCATTCTTTGAACAGTTTCTCAATTTTGTCAACAACGTGCGACTGCTTTCTAGTTGGAATTCGTGCTCTTCCCCATACTGCCAACACATCATTTGCAGTAGACAAGCAGGCTTCTGGAATTGTTTGTTTTTTGTTTCTGTAAGCCATAAACAAAGCCATAGTTTCTCGCTTTGATGGAAGAACTGTTGTTTTAAGTGTATCTGATGGTTGCCCAATAAGCCAAACATTAGTATCTTTTCTTGTGTGCATAGCAGTACCCCTGCTAGAAGATAGCGGGGGTTCCATGACGAGAGTCGACAGCAGAACCTCTTACACTCACGACAGTCAGACGACTACTGAATTATAGCTGTACAGAGAGTAGAGTGTACAAGTGCCGGTTGCCCTCAATATTCGGTCACAACAGAGTGTAAATGGTTACAAGAGTGTCGTGTTTACTCGGCACTGTTAGCTCTATGTGCATTAACGCACTTATCACACGGAACAGATATTATAAGAAAAACGTTACAGTTCAAAACTCAATTTCCTGAAAGTAAACAGAAAAGTAATAGTTTAGATTACGGCAGCGACCCCTAAAATACATTAGAATCACCTGAAATTTTGTATACATTAAGTTTTTACCAAATTAAACATAATTAGAGGGTGGCCCGGGAAAAATCTAACAATCGATATTTTTGAATCACCCTAAAATTTATATATATATAATATTATATATATATAATATATATATATATATATATATATATATATATATATATATAATAATAATAATAATAATAATGATAATCAACAGGAACACCAGAGAAAAAAAAAAATCCTTCAACGTTTAATAATACCGTTTCGGAATGCACTAATTCCATCTTCAGGGCTAAAACAATAAAATGCCAAATCACATACAAAATACAAATTGCTTAATAATAATTTAAAATAAAGTTAAAATTATAAAAAGTAGCTAAGAAAATGTAAAACATTAAAACTAAAAGGTAATAAGTGTGAAGTTAAAAAGTAACAATTATAAAAAGTAGCTACGAAAAATATAAAAGCATTAAAACTGAAAGGTAAATAAATAAAATAAACTAGTACCTTAACCAAAACATAGCAGATCTACTGATGATTCATCAGAATTTCGGTCTGGTTTTAATTTATAAATAAACAAAGATTCCCTAATTTTGAGCTTAAGGTCAGAACTTCCGGCAGCAAGTACGGCGAAATTAGACTGTGAAATTGGGTGGTTATTGTTGTGCGAGTGGTTACGTATGAGAGAATTAGGTGGTTTGCCAAGAGGTAAATTTGTACGGACCGATTTACCGAGATGTTCGTAAATACGAGGTTTTAGTTTTACATATATATATGACCCCATACAGTGGTCACACTTGTATTGGTAAACTATGGATGACTTAAGAAGTGTAGGAATAACATCCTTGTATTTAAATAAATGATAAATCGATTTAGACGGGGTGAATATAATTTTTATACATAGTTGTGGGTAGAATTCCTTGAGCAACTTTAAAAGTTTGTTTCTAATGTTAAAACTTGAGGTTCCCATATAAGGCAAAGTGAAATACAGGATATCTTTGGGGACTGTAATTAAGTCTCTAGTTGTGGGGTTTATTAGTCTATTTAAGGTTTTGCATATTGGCATATTGTAGTCTCCACCAGTCTAGAAGGGAAATTATTCTTGGTAAGGAGTTTTCGGATGAAATCTAGTTCATCGTGTAGTTTAAAGTAATCTGAACAGATATTGAAAGCTCTGTTAGTCAGAGTCGAAATTAAATTTCGTTTGAAACCTAAAGGGATAAAGGAAGAAAAGTTCGTAGTAAGATTGGTGAATGTCGGCTTTCGGTAAACAGAAGTTTCAAAAGAGGGAATTAGTTTTTATAATCTTAATGTCCAAAAAGGACAGAGAGCTATTAGATTCAACTTCTGAAGTAAATTCAATATTAGGGTGCTTAGAATTAAGGTAATTACGAAACAAAGGGATATGTTCTGGTGATTTAAACAGTTGAAAAGTGTCATCAATATATCTTCTATAAAAAACCTGTTTGAAGTTGGAAGGACACTCATTCAGCCATTTGACTTCATGATGACAAAGAAACGCGTTAGCTAAGGTGGGACAAGAGGCAGACCCATTTGAACACCTTCAGTCTGTTTAAAATATTCACTGTTGAATATAAATATGTCTTCCACGGAAGACTTAATTACAGTCCCCAAAGATATCCTGTATTTCACTTTGCCTTATGTGGGAACCTCAAGTTTTAACATTAGAAACAAACTTTTAAAATTGCTCAAGGAATTCTATCCACAACTATGTACAAAAATTATATTCACCCCGTCTAAATCGATTTATCATTTATTTAAATACAAGGATGTTATTCCTACACTTCCTAAGTCATCCATAGTTTACCAATACAGGTGTGACTGAAGACATTTAAAATCTCGTATTTACGAACATCTGGGTAAATCGGTCCGTACAAATTTACCTCTTGGCAAACCACCTAATTCTCTCATACGTAACCACTCGCACAACAATAACCACCCAATTTCACAGTCTAATTTCGCCGTACTTGCTGCCGGAAGTTCTGACCTTAAGCTCAAAATTATGGAATCTTTGTTTATTTATAAATTAAAACCAGACCGAAATTCTGATAAATCATCGGTAGATCTCCTATGTTTTGGTTAAGGTACTAGTTTATTTTATTTATTTACCTTTCAGTTTTAATGCTTTTATATTTTTCCTAGCTACTTTTTAAAATTGTAACTTTTTAACTTCACACTTATTACCTTTTAATTTTAATGTTTTACATTTTCTTAGGTACTTTTTATAATTTTTAACTTTATTTTAAGTTGTTATTAAGCAATTTGTATTTTGTATGTGATTTGCCATTTTATTGTTTTAGGCATGAAGACGGAATTAGTGCATTCCGAAACGTTGGTACTATTAAACCTTGAAGGAATTTTATTTTTTCTCTGGTGCTCCTGTTTATTATTAAACTGAGTTTTCCACGCCATCAATCAATAGCCGATATATATATATATATAATATATATATAATATGTTACGCGTAATCGGTGAAATTGCGTATTTGATAAAATAAGCAAAATATTGCTTATTTCATGAAATTGGCAGTTCATTTACGAAATTCATGAAATAAGCAAAGTTATTGCTTATTTCATGAAATATGCAATTTCGCTCTACCAATTTCATGAAATAGGCAGATTTAAAACTAAGCGTTCAACTGTCAGTTGCAAACTATCATATATTTAAAGCAAAATACACAAAAAGCTCTCAGTTGCAAACTACATTTAAAGCAAAATATACAGTCAAGTACCTAACCTATTTTGACGCAATTTTGCACGTATAACGTGGGTGGAACGAGCTGTTACAAAGATTTCCAGCTTTTGGACAGGAGTATCTTTTGGTCAGAAAGCTGGTTCGGCAGTTAGAATAGGTAAGGTTAGGTTGTGAAATTCTTGATATTTTGCGATGATAGTTTAATTTAAATTTAATTGAATGGCAAAAACTCTATTCTGAGACTTTTCAAGGACAGGACAACGTCTAAACGATAAATATTTTTGTGTGTCTGATAAAATTTAACAAACTTTTTCGGGGTACACGCACCGTTGTGAATCTTTCATAGAAAAGAGTAGCTATATGCGCTCGCATGCCTAAGCATTTCATAACTACACCTAACCTAACCTAACTGCCGAACTAGTTGTCTTACCAAAAGATGCTCCTGTCTAAAAGTTGGAAACCTCTGAAACAGCTCGTGCCACCCACGTCATACGTGCAAAAACGCATCAAAATACGTTTGGTACTTGCCTGTATATTTTGCTTTAAATATAGTTTGCAACTGAGAGCTTTTTGTGTATTTTGCTTTGAATATAGTTTGCAACTGACAGTTGAACTCTGTTTTTTCTTTGCCTATTTCATGAAATTGGTAGAGCGAAATTGTGTATTTCATGAAATAAGCAATAACTCCTTATTTCATGAATTTGGCAAATGGACTGCCAATTTCATGAAATAAGCAATATTTTCCTTATTTCATGAAATACTCAGTTTCAACGATTACGCGTAACATATACATATACATACACATATATGTATACATATTGCGAGTGACCCGTTTCCCACGTCGGGCTAATATCATGAAAAAGGCAAAACAATAGTGATTGTCATTTACAATTACTTATTTGGACTATAGTGGATTTAATTTTGCCAGAAGAGTTCCTTGTTCCATGCATGGTCTGCGTGTGATATACATACGAGTACATTCATACATACATACATATATATATATATATATACAGGCCCGGATTTAGCTACAAGCAAACTTCGCCTAGGGCCTCGCGCCAAAGGGGGCCTCGCTCAAGCCGTTTTGCGCGTTCTGTTCAAGTGATATTAATGATTTAGAACTCTATGAAGAACTTAAAGTACTTTCCAGGTTTATACCTGAGAAAACAGATCTCGGAAATGCCCTTGTTTATATGGTGCAAAAACAACTAAGTGAGATTTATCCTAATGTTTATGTTGCACTTCGAATAGTATTAACCATCCCAGTTACGGTTGCTTCGGCTGAAAGAAGCTTCTCGCGTCTCAAACTTATTAAAACATATTTGCGTTCCACCATGTCTCAAGCGAGATTGCAATCATTAGCTATGTTATCAATAGAAAACGATATAACAAATTCATTAGATTATTCTCAATTAATTGAAGAGTTTAGCTCGAAGAAAAGTAGAAAAGCATTGCTGTAATATTCAAGGAGCATCTGAACCAAATATTAAAGCATTAATATTTAGCCTGATAAGTCGATCGCTCACTATTATAAAAAATGAAATGTCAACATCTCTTATACATCACATATGAAAAACTTTGTATACTATGGAAAGTCATTACCTATAATATTATATAAATCTTAGAAATCATTGTCTTATATTTTCGATACAAATCTTGATTCATATTATAATTTATACTTATTGTATGGTTTATTTATATTTCTTATACAATTTCCATGCGTGATTATTTTGGTTTGGTTTAATTTTTAAGTGCTGGCATAGTTCTGTCTATGCGGAATTCTAATATTGCTGGTATAGTACCGATAATTAAGTCCATATTTTCATATATATAGGCCTAGGGCCTCGCAATTTCTAGATCTGCCTAGGGCCTCGCAACTTCTAGATCCGGCCCTGTATATATATTATATATATATATATATGGAATTTACCTTATTTATTACATAATTTCACAATTTCAAAGAATAATTACAAACAAACCCAATTTGGTATCGTAATACCAATAAGTATTAGTTTGAGAGGAGGAGATTGACAGGAGGAGATTGTAGATTAAGATTGTAGAGGAAGAGATTGTAGATACCAATCGACCAGGGAAGTACTCCGGGGGAGGGGGGACGTTAGACAGAAGATAGGGAATGCTGGAACTCCCGTTTCTCCTGCCACTGCCCTCCTTAGCTGATCTTTTTCCGTGTCTCATCTCCCATGTGAGCAGTCCAGCATGCTCTCAAACACGCACTTCTTTCCCTATTCCTCACTACATACACAAGTATCTTACACACTACATAATCTTTTCAAAATTTAAAAAGAAAAAAAAGGCATCAACTTCAAGAGCCTCAGAGTCCTCTGGGGAGGGGACCATAAATACCCCCACTTCTGGCTCCCTCCATGCCGATACCAGGAACGCAGACCCGGGCAGCGGGACTGGATCTGTTACCGCCCATTCGAGATGTTCTAGACCTCTGTCTGATTCACTTTTCTTAGACTTCTGCAACATTCGTGGCCTTTTTTCAAATTTTCAATCTGTTGAACACCACCTCTCCTCCTCTAAACTTCATATTCTTTTCCTCACTGAAACTCAGATGCTTGGGACGACTGACAGCAACCCCTTTTCCGTTCCCTCTTACTTTCTATATACTCAATTTCACTCCAAAGGTAGATGTTGCGTATATATACGCAATTACCTAACTTGTTTTCGTATTCCGGAACTCGAATTTCTGAATTCTATACCCTCTGGCTACGGCTTACATGCCAATCTCAAACTAAATACAGCTGCACTGTTTACCTTTCTCCTAATTCTACTGACTATCGAAAATTCTTTGACTACATCACTTCCAAAGTGGAATACATTCTTTCCCCCTCTCCCTTTGCTAAAAATCTCAATTTTGGGAGATTTCAATGTTCACCACCACCTTTGGCTTCCCTTCCATTTGACTGACATCCCTGGTGAACTAGCGTACAACTTTTCTATCCTAAATGACATAAAGCAGATTGTACAGCACCCTACTCGTATTCCCGATCGGCTTGGAGATAAGCCCAACATTCTGGATTTATTTCTTACCTCTCATCCTTCTTCTTACTCTGTGAAACATTTTTCTCCGTTGAGCTCCTCCGATCACAATCTTATATTTGTTTCCTGTCCTATCGCTCCAATTCGGCCTTTGGATCCTCCCAAGAGGAGGCGTCTTTGGCACTTTGGTGCCGCAGATTGGGAGGCCCTTAGGCAGTACTTCTGTGATTTCCCATGGAATGATTACTGCTTCCGTGGCAGGGGCCCTTCTGGGTGAGCTGAACGCATCACAGAGGTTATTCTCTCGGGCATGGAGGCGTACATCCCATATTCTATTCCAACTACGAATGCAAAAAAAAAACTTAGTTTACCTTTATTTTTTTCTAATGCTATCCGCAACAGAGATGAGGCTTTCAGGACGTACCGTCGTCATCAAATTCCTGACTCTCACTCAGCTTATATTCTTGCCCGGAATCGTGGAAAATCTGTTCTTCGACTCGCCAAAAATTCTTTCATCCGACAAAAATGTGAAAATCTATCCAATCCAATTCTAATTCTTCTCGCTCTTTTTGGCATCTAGCTAAGAACCTCTTCAACAACTTTATTTCCTCTTTTTTTCCTCCTCTTTTCCATTCCGACGACACAGTTGTCGTCTCTTCTCCTGACAAAGCTGAACTCTTCGCTCAAACTTTCGCTTACAATTCAACCCTGGACGATTCCGGTGCTCTTCGTCCATCTCCCACCCCTCTGACTTTATTATGTCTGAAATTAGAATCTCTTTTTAAGATGTTTTTTCTGCACAATCTGGACTCAACTCTAGAAAGGCGTATGGTCCTGATGGTGTTCCTCCTGTTGTTCTTAAGAATAGTGCTTCTGTGCTGACATCCTGCCTAGGCAAACTCTTTCATGTTTGTCTCTCATCAGGTATTTTTCCTTCGTGCTGGAAGTTCGCTTTCCTTCAGCCTGTTCCAAAAAAGGGTGAACACTCTCAATTCTCCAACTATCGTCCAATTGCTTTGATTTCTTGCCTTTCCAAAGTTTTGGAATCTATCCTTAATAGGAAGATTCTTAAACGCCTTTCTTTTCACAATCTTCTTTCAGATCGTCAGTATGAATTCCACAAGGGATGCTCAAATGGCGATCTTCTTGCATATCTATCTGACTCTTGGTCATCCTCCTTTCGGGAATTCGGTGAAACTTTTGCTATTGCGCTAGACATATTGAAAGCTTTTGATAGAGTCTGTCACAAATATTTAATTTCGAAACTGCCCTCCTTCGGTTTCTATCCTTCTATCTGTGCCTTCATCTCTAATTTCCTTTCTGGCCGATCTATAGCTGCAGTTGTAGATGGCCACTGTTCTCCTAAAGCTATCAACAGTGGTATTCCACGGGGTTCTGTCCTGTCACTCACTCTTTTCTTTTTTTTAATTATGAACTTTTAATTCGCACTTCCTAACCTATTCACTCCTATGCCGATTATTCCACTCTTCATTTCTCCACCCGCTTCCCAAAGCGTCCCTCACAGCAGTCACTTCATGATTCGCGTAGGACGGCTGTGGGGCACCTGACCTCTGCTCTTTCTGCTATACCTGATTGGGGCAGAGAAAACCTTGTGGCTTTCAATGCCTCAAAAACTCAGTTCTTCCATCTGTCTACTCATTATAATCTTCTACACAACTATCCCCTTACCTTCAACAACACACAACTCAATCCTTCCTCTTCTCTTAACATTCTTGGCGTTTCCTTTTCTCATCATCTTTCCTGGAAAGATCACATATACTCTCTTTCTAAAACAGCTTCAAAGAGGTTAGGTGTGTTGTACCGCCTCCGCGCTTTCCTCACCCCCACTTATTTGCTGTCTCTGTACAGGGGTCTTGTTCGCCCCTGTATCGAGTATGCTTCTCATGTGTGTGGTGGCTGAACCCACACAGCCGTACTTGACCGGGTGGAATCAAAGGCGTTTCGTCCCATCAATTCCCCGCCTTTTACTGATTGTTTTCAATCTCTCTCTCTTCGCCGCAATGTTTCCTCACTCTCTCTTTACTATCGCTATTATAACGGACATTGCTCTTCTGAATTCTGTAACTGCATGCCTCCTCCTTCAAGGAGAGCACGCAGTACCAGACTTTCTACACTTTATCATTCCTTTTCTGTCCAACTATCAAATGGAAGGGATAATCGGTAATTTCAGTCTTTCATCTACTCAACCGGTGAACTCTGGAACATTCTTCCTCAGTCCATCTTTCCCCCTGTCTATGACCTCCAGTCTTTGAAACGCAGAGTTTCTAAGCATCTCGATAACCACGGACCTTGATTTTGCCTCTCTTCTTCTTCTTCTATGAGAGCGGCGCTTTTGTGGGCATTTGCCCTTGGCCCTCCTTCCTGCATAAAAAAAAGTAATAACCTTACAAAAAATAAATGGGTAATAATAATAATAATAACGCAAAACATAGCCAATTATAAATTTTTTACTCTTTTGCATTTATATTCTTATAGGAATTACACAATAATTTCTCTATTCAATTTTTTTACATTGACGCCCAATAACGCAAATAAGGGTAATATTCAGTATTCGGTGTATATATATATACTAACCCCTCCGTCTATGGCCCTGGGGTGGTTCGAAGTCGACGGGGGTTCTGGGTAGGAGACAGCAACGGATATTTCTTCTATAACATTCTAATTCTTTTCTCTCGCTATAGGGTCGACAGTTGTTAATTCTTCTCTTTCTATAATACTCTGATACTTTCTCTGATGCTAAAATTATCGACTTTTCTTTTATAACTTATCGACTTTACTGACTAAGTTCTTCTGAAGAGAGCCCAACTTGAAGGGGAAAATAAAAAGTTTATCTTGCTGTAATTTACTTCTAAAAAATGTACAGGTAGTGCTCTGAATTTACAGGGGTAGAGGTTCGACCTCTTTCGACCATGGCTCAAGCCGGAATCTAAAAAAATTAAAGAGGCAAGGAGCCTCTGCCCCCTCCTCGCAGCGAGGCTGCTAACAAGGGAGTCTCGTAGTAGTGACCAAAGAAGAGTGCCGTAATGAAGTGAAGTTAATTTTACAATTACAGGTATCATATAAGTCTAAATGTTGGGGAATGCAGTTGAAGGTTAAGTTTCTCCCCTTTTAAACATGATCAGACGTTTGAAAGATTACAAATAAAAATTTAAAAAATAAAAATAAAAACTAATCGTATTTTTCGCCGAGTCTACATTTCTGAAGGCGATATCATTTCGTAGTAGTACATAAGTACAGTCTAAGTGCATCATTGAGTACGTATTAATTTTGGTTCATTACAATTACGATTACAATTACGATTACAATTACCAATTAATTCATATTCACCTATTGTTACTTAATTACACTTCCATTTAAAGTACATTGCAAGTGATTATTAATTACAGTTTCTTTAAAGTACATTACAAGTTATTATTAATTACAGTTTCATTAAAGTACATTACTACATTATATATTAAATAATGATCGTTTAATTAAAGTAGTTTCATTAAAGTACATTACATCAATTACATTATATTAAAGTATTATATTTAATTACAATTTTAGCAAATTGTTAATTGACATATCTACTACTGAAGTAATCTAAATAGGTGATACAATTGGTATAATGAAGGGGAGTTAACCGTTGTTCTATAATTTAAAGGGTATTAACAACAATGTTATATATTTAGAGTTAACAATAATTATGCCAAATTATGTCAAATATTATTAGAACCAGGTTGGTTGTCAGAGTTTGAAAGTCTAATTAGCCAGCGATGAGGAAAGCGGACAAAAACACGGTGTACTTTTCATTGGAAGTACACGGACATTTATGATAACGTACTATATAAGTAATATAGAATTTGAATGACAATTAGGTAGAAATAGTAAGTACAAGTAATGAGAACGGGGATAACTATGTGACGTAAGCCGATAACGAACTAGCGGCCAGGCAGGGAAACAATACAGTATATTATAATAATATAACATACAACATAACACCTTATGTTATAAATTTGGATCAGAGCGAAAGGAGATTTTTATCTTAGAAGCGTTCGATTTTGCTGTGGTTAGCGAATTCGACCACTTACCTAAGCATTTATGAATATCTTGCGAGGGGTGAACGCACTTGAAAAAAAATAATAATACATGCAAACGTATTTGCGCGTTTTCGAACGAATGCATAAAGTTTTGCATTTCACGAGCAAAAATGAATATTTAATAAACTGACGTAGGACAATGGTCAAGATAAGATATTGACGTATAGATGAATATGGTTGAATAATAATATGTATACATTATTAGAAATGATGAATTTAGAGAAATACAGTAATGAATAAAGAAATACAAATCGAAATTCTATCCAAAACTCGCTTAGGCGATTTTGATTTCTTATGTAAAAATGAACATTCAACATAAAAACCATACGAACATAAGTACTGCATGAAGACAATGAATCCATATAATGATGGTATAGGAATTGTTCATTATTCATTTTTACATATATATATATATATATATATATATATATATATACACTAAGATAATTTTTTATATTTAAATCTTAAAATTGTTTCTCGGTACTGGAATTGGTATAAAAGAAGTTTTTATGCAAAAACGAATTTATTTTTTCTTAAATTATTTTCTCATTTTGTAATGGTGGCAAGTGCAAGATACATCTTGAAACTTAATGCGTTTCTCGATTGGAGACAAGTTTTTTTTCCTTTTAAGAAAGTTTGTGTGTCGGTGTGAGCCCGAAATATACCTCGAGTCTGGCAGTTATAGTGAATTGTTTGTACGAGACGCAAACAGTTCATTGCGTGTGACATTCTTATATACCGAACTGTCTCTTCCCTAACTATTATATTCTTTATGCTGTAGGCCTTCATGGTGCATTATATAATTATAGCCGAAAAATATCTTTTAAAATTTTTTAACATACATCGTTTTAGAGCGTACGAAGCTGTATTGTCTGGTCACAATGCGCAGTTTCGATAAAAAGTTCGCCTACATATCGTACATAAAATTTGTCAAAAGCATAACAAATAACTAATTAGTAATATTGCGTTTTTCTATTTTATTCCTTTTGACAACACTAATAAAATGTGAAGAACGAAAGTCAGTCATTAATGATTAGTTGGCTACCTATGGTTTTTAGAAGATTGTAAGGGAGCTTTCTCGAAACTGAATACTGTACTGTACGTTCTTTGCGTTTGTGGCGATCTCCTTATAAAGTCACTGTGACTAACGAAAAATTGATTTGTCCTTAGTTTTAGTTTTACTTTTACTTTTACTTTTTAACGCTCCTCTTTAATTCTCTTCGTAAATTTCATGATTTTGAAAATGTCATATACAGTATGTATTGAGGAAAGGGGTCTTAAATTTTTCAATTTCCCAATTAAATTGCTTATTTGATCTTTCATTTTTAATGTAATTTAATGCGTTACTTATTAATGTGTACGTACATTGTTTGAAAAGGCGCTCTAAATTGGCATATAAACATAATGCAAAAGGAAATAACTTGAAAAAGTTGGAACTAAAATTACACTCATTTTATTGCTTTGATTTTTTATAACGTAACATTTATAGAATTATGAATATGCTCCTCGGAAATTCACGATATTGGAGTTTGAATGCACCATCTGGTGTCAGATGCGCGAGCGAAAATAATGAGGATAAGATTACTCTTTACAATAAGATGTTACAAAAGGGAATATTAAGAGCCAAATACATCATTACAAATATATATAATGATACTCTTCTTAACATAGGGAATAATCTAACTGGGCATAACCTAACTAAGGATTAGGATCACCTGGAGATCAGGGCCCCCAGCCTTCTTTAGTTAGCTTTATAAGGCTAACTAACGAAAATATAACGACCTAACCTAACCACTCGTCAAGGGCGACAGTTGACCTAATGACTGGTTAGGTTAGGTCGTGATATTTTCGTTAGTTAGTCTTATAAGGCTAACTAAAGAAGGCTGGGGGCCCTGATCTTCAGGTGATTCAAAGATTATATATAACAAGTTACGAAAGTGACTATATGTTCCATTATTTATCGCGTTATCCCGCCAAAAGAATACTTGGTACTCGCCACCAAGCTTTACACATGAGCATACTCGCAAGATTTAGAAGGATATTAACAAAACTGAATATTCTCACATCAATCTTTTAAGAAACATAAGCCGGATCTTTTACAAATGGACGACCCCACGGGATTTAGCTGAAAATTTGTATACTAATAAATTTTTATATTCTAATAACGAAAATGACATTATTTTCCTGGAGAAATATGAGCAACATACGAAAAAAATTGCATTTATATACGCATTAGTTTGCATGGCGCATGACCGTTATCTAGTTTACACCGCTCATGACGCCCGGATACGAGGTTGCTGTGTGGCCCCCGGTAAATTGAATGCCAGGTTAGGTCAATTGAATGGCCGGTTAGGTGAACTGTACGCCCTTGACGATTGGTTAGGTTAAATAGTGATATTGGTTAATATGTTTTAAATGACATGGGCTGGACCTGTAAATCAAAATAACTTTTTATGAGGTAGTTTTAGTCGCTTTATTCAAATTTGTCACTCATTTTTTGTGCAAACTATTGTAGAAAATAATAATAAAAAAAAAATATATATATATATATATATATTTCGTGTATTTGTAGTCGGGCCTGGTATGCGTCATGTTATTCTGCGACTTAATTAGTTTGTTGGTTTCTGTCCTGGCTATTTTTTTTCTAATTGGATTCAGTTTGGTGGTGTTTGTGATAGAATTATGACGTGCCGTTCATGTGGGTTCGACTTTGAGAACTTGATTCGTCATGTGCCCTAGATGAAGACAAAGCATTGGATGTTTTTATCAATTACGGCGTTATTCTCTCATCCTTAACTTGCCCGAAATGTGACAGTGAGTGCCTAATACGAAAAGATCAGAAGATATTTAGGTGAAATAATCAATATTAACCTGTTAGGTTAATTGAATGCCAGGTTAGGCCATCTGTATGCCCTTGATGATTGGTTAGATTAGGTCGTGATATTTTCGTTGGTTTAAACGAAAATGACGAGAGCAAACTTGTCTGGTTAATTTTGAGGTGTTTCGCACGTTTCCTGTGGTAATGCGTCGTTTACGAGATCTCGTAACATGAACATATTAGGTTATGCTTTATTGTATAAAATGTAGTCAAAAATACATTTTTCAAGTGTATTTTGGTGTGCTTTGCTCGAATATGACCTTCATTTCTTGTGCAAATGAACAGAAATACCGTTGTCATTGCATGACCCAAACACGTATTTCTGTTCATTTGCACAAGAAATGAAGGTTATATTTGAACAGAGCACACCAAAATACACTAGAAAAATATATTTTTTATTTCAACTTCAGGCCATGTCATTTGCGACATAATTACCGTGATATTTTCATTAAAACTAACGAAAATATCATGACTTAACCTAACCAATCGTCAAGGGCGTACAGTTAACCTAACCGGGGCATTCAATTGACCTAACCGGCATTCGATTGAACGGGGGCAACTCGCAAGTAGATAGATTACAGCACTGCATTATCATATGCTCACACTACAACAATAATATTCAGACTAAACTAGGTCTCAGCAGGCAACAAATAAACATTAATAACAACAACAAAAATTACTGTTTATGCGAGTTCTTATGGAGAAAAAGGCACGCAAATGAAGATTTATTTATTTATTAAAATATTATTACATATTGCAAATTTTAATAAATAAAGGATATTATTTGTTTTATTTTGTAAAACCCACTACATAACACAACATAATTTAAATAACGGTCATGAGCCATGCAAACTAGTGGGCATATAAATGCAATTTTTTTCGTATGTTGCGCATATTTCTCCAGGAAAATAATGTCATTTTCGTCATTAGAATATACATTTTTTTTAGTATACCTTTTTTCAGCTAAATCCCGTGGGGTCGTCCATTTGGAAAAGATCCCATAAGCCTATTTGCATAATTTATTAAGTAATCCTATATTTCATTTCATATTTAACTACAGTATATAATAATACATATTAAAATATAACTTAAGTTGATGACGTTTCTTCACGTTCCAGAAGTATACCCGGAAAAATAAAGAGTGCAAACCAATTGCATGCAACATGATCAATATTCATTTGCAAGAGTGTCAGTGACATGCAACATGCAGGAAAAGGGTAGATGGGGGAGGTGGGTTATGCATGATTCGGGGTAGGGGGTAGAACCTCCAAGGGGGTAGTGAGGTAACCTAACCTAACATGTACATATTTATGTTTGCATGTAAGTAATGAATGTTTGTGTGTTTGCATGTAAGTATATGATTGTTTGTAAGTATGTTTGTGTTTTTGTATGTGTGTATGTATGTGTTTAAACGGACAATCAAATACAAGGTTTTAACCATTTCTGAACGACTTGCATCACGATGGTTCTTTCATAATGACATCGTTAACTCCCAGTCCAAACTTCGAATATCAAACAAGAAGCTTTGCAGCGCACTACGAGAAATATTTGCTTCTAAATAACCAACATTTGTCATGACGAACGCATACTCGTCATCGTAGTGCGTCACGGGAGGAACCATGACGATCGCGTACTCGTCATCGCAGTGAAGGGGTTAATAAAGGCATAACTGGAGTGGAGCGAGCTATTTCTCGCTGGTACATCTTGAAGCATGATGTCACCTTCCTTAGCCATCCTGGCTGACCTCGAAGCACTGCCAGTCGGCACAGCCAGTCGTATGGCTTTTGGAATACAGCCAGTCGTGTCAGTTCATAGTCTCTTATATATGCCTTTCAACCTTTCAACCTTCCAAATGTTCCGTGTGATTATTCCTCATTTCACAAAGGTCAAGCTTGTCGCCCCTCCTCTCGAGTTGGCCTGGTGAAGTAGTGAGTTGGTTTCTTGTACTCTCCACCTCACATAGCCAGGTACGCCCGGCTCATCGATTGTTCTGAGCCAGGCGTCTAATCTTCTTTTGAAGATGTCCACCGCAACACCACTCGTATTCTTTAGGTCTTTGGGCACCTGATTAAACAGTTTTGGTCCTCTCACAACAAAACTATTTTCTTTCGGGGTTAAGGATGTTCCCTGTCTCGCCTTTAATTTGGAAACACGACACAGTCTTCCTTTTCTACTTTCCACCGTTTAGTGAGTTACAGGGTTCAGATTAGGAACTAGTTTCTCCATTGTTTTCCAAGTGTAAATAATGGTGTATCTCTCTCTTCTCCTTTCCAGTGAATACAGGTTTAGTTCGCGTAACCTTTCCAAGATATATATATATATGCAATAGAATCACAAAATAACACGTGACCTTATTAATAAGCAAACAACCACAAGGAAAAGGAAACACAAAGTCCGAGCGCTTTCGTGATATATTCACATTATCAAGGAGGAACAGAAAATAGACGGAGATTACAAAGAAAATGAGTTAAATAGACAAGCAAAAAATTCACAATTGGCACCTCAAATTAAAGGCCTTAAAGCCCTCTAAAGATTTTTTCAAATTGATAACATAATCTGTAGGCAGCTAAATAACTGAATATAAAAAATATATACTGTATAGATGAAATTAGACAAAAAGAAAACCAATACAGAGAACAAAAATTATTATAATGGTTATTAACACTAATATTTAATTAAAACAGGCAATTAATTGGCAAGAATTTAATGAAAAACAAATAGATAACGTAAATAACAAATAGAAAACATAATCTGTAGGCTGCTTAATTACTATACAGATGAAATTAGACAAAACACCAGTACAGAAAACCAAAAAAAAAAATTATTATAATGGTATTAACACTAATATTTAATTGAAATAGGAAAAATTAAGAGGCCCGAAATTAATGAAAACAAAGGGAAAGTTGCCATCGTCTTACAGATTATTACAAAATTTCAACAAACAATCTGGAAAAAAAAAAAAAAAAAAAAAAATTGTTATCCCAACACCAACCCACTTCAAAAATCCAATAAACCACCCAGCAACCAAAGATTATACACGAAAGAAATATTACAATTAAAATAGACACAACAATGTTAACAGTTCTTACAATAATATTTATTTATTTAACCAGGGCAAACCATTAAGAGGCAAAAAATGCAGTTAAGAAAACAGTAGGCCCATCGCCAACTTACTGACAATGTACGAATCTAATTTGTACAACCCAGGGCTAATATTAAAGACCAAATCCGCATTATTCTTGATCACACTTGATTCCAATATATTTCTGCTAACAATAGATTTACTAAACCTTAATTTGGAAGCATTTTTCCAATCAATGGGATGATTAGAATCTCTTACGTGAATGAAAATGGCGTTAGATTCCTGGCCACTTCTTATACTGTATTGATGCTGTTTAATACGTAACTCAAGGGTCTTACCAGTTTGGCCAATGTAAAATTTATTACATATTGTGCAAGGGATTTTATATACACAACCATGTTCACTTAAAGGGGAGTTCTTAATCAATGAATTCTTAATGACATCTAAATTTTTGAACGCAATATTTACGTTAAAAGTCCTCAGCAGATTCGGGAGCTCAAGGAAATTTTCTGTGAATGGTAACACTAAAACATTTTTTGTGTTATAAGGAATCTTATCCTTTACTTCGTAGAAGGTTTTCTTTGCCATTTTTAAGGACTTATCTATGCAGTTCTTTGGGTATTTTAAATCAAAAGCAATTTTGTATATTTTACTAATTTCATCGTCAATAAACTCAGGGCTACAAATTCGTAGGCCTCTTAGAAACAAAGTAGAAAGAACGGATCGTTTTACATTAATGTGGTGATCAGAATAATAATGTATATAGGCACAATTATTAGTGGGTTTTCTGTAAATATTGTACTTAAACTTTTTTCCAGACCTATATATTAAAACATCTAAAAAAGGGATCGAAGAATCTTTTTCTATTTCAACTGTAAAATTGATAGAGGGAATTAAATTATTAAGTTTGGGTAGGAATTCATTGAGATTTAAAGTCACTGGCCAAAGACAAAGAACATCATCTACATATCTAAACCATGGAACATAATTTGGCAGAATCTTCCTTAATAACTTACTTTCAAAAAACTCCATATATAAGTTACTCAAAATGGGGGAGAGAGGGTTTCCCATCGCCATACCAAATTTCTGTCTAAAATATTCATTATTGAACACAAATTTTGAGTCTACTATGCACAGCTTAATTAATTCTATAATTGTGGCCACAGGTAAAGGCAAATTATGCTTAACCAATTCTTCCGAAAGAAACACTAAAAGATCCTCCACCGGGACTCTTGTAAATAAAGCGGTAACATCAAAGCTTACCAATCTAAAATTGTAATTGACACTGATACTATTTAATTTTTCCACAAGGTCTACATTATTATTTATGTGTGATTGTGAAATTGTGCCAAGGAGAGGATTAAGAATGGAGACAAGCCATTTGGATACCTTATATGAGATAGATCCTATAGAACTAACAATAGGCCTTGCCGGATTATTTGGCTTATGAGTTTTAATCAGGCCATACATATAAGGTAATGACGGTGAAGTACTCAGAAACTGTTTAAGTAACATTTCATTCCCCTTCAAAAGTTGTTTAATTTTCTTGTTGAATGCACTGTTCACAGTTTCAAGGGGATTGTTCCTTAATTTCACATAAGTGTCCGCATCATTCAACAGATCATACATTTTTCCTAGATAAACGTCTTTATTGAGGATCACTAAGGCATTTGATTTATCAGCTTTGGTTATATGTAGATTCTGATCTTTTCTTAAAGCTACATAAGAGTCGAAAAACCTCTGTGGACAATTTGGAATAGAGGGTTTAGACATAGCACTATACTGTATACTATACCTTTACAAATATTCACATCCTCTATAGAATAGTTTTGCAGAAGCATATAGAAATTACTAAGATTGAAGTCGAAGAAACTTTTAAAGTTACTAGGGCGAGTAGATATAGTTTTGATATGGCAATTCCACCTGAATGGAAACAACGGTTACTGGACTATTGTTATAACAAACTTAGAAGAGAATGTAGTGTAGTGGAAAGGAAACTGGATATTAAATTACAAATTCTAATTGAAAGAAGTGATTGGACTAAGGATGCTAACCCCGGTTTTGTGATAAATCTATCAGATAAAGTGTTAAATAAAAATATGGTTACGGCTCTTGGATATGGAATAAATTTTTCAGCAGCTAAAAAGGAGGTGGACTATGTAGAAATAGCTAAGGCTTTCTGTAATTTAGAAAAATATAATGATTTACCTATAGAGGATGTGAATATTTGTAAAGGTATAGTATATAGTGCTATGTCTAAACCCTCTATTCCAAATTGTCCACAGAGGTTTTTCGACTCTTATGTAGCTTTAAGAAAAGATCAGAATCTACATATAACCAAAGCTGATAAATCAAATGCCTTAGTGATCCTCAATAAAGACCGTCATTACCTTATATGTATGGCCTGATTAAAACTCATAAGCCAAATAATCCGGCAAGGCCTATTGTTAGTTCTATAGGATCTATCTCATATAAGGTATCCAAATGGCTTGTCTCCATTCTTAATCCTCTCCTTGGCACAATTTCACAATCACACATAAATAATAATGTAGACCTTGTGGAAAAATTAAATAGTATCAGTGTCAATTACAATTTTAGATTGGTAAGCTTTGATGTTATCGCTTTATTTACAAGAGTCCCGGTGGAGGATCTTTTAGTGTTTCTTTCGGAAGAATTGGTTAAGCATAATTTGCCTTTACCTGTGGCCACAATTATAGAATTAATTAAGCTGTGCATAGTAGACTCAAAATTTGTGTTCAATAATGAATATTTTAGACAGAAATTTGGTATGGCGATGGGAAACCCTCTCTCCCCCATTTTGAGTAACTTTTATATGGAGTTTTTTGAAAGTAAGTTATTAAGGAAGATTCTGCCAAATTATGTTCCATGGTTTAGATATGTAGATGATGTTCTTTGTCTTTGGCCAGTGACTTTAAATCTCAATGAATTCCTACCCAAACTTAATAATTTAATTCCCTCTATCAATTTTACAGTTGAAATAGAAAAAGATTCTTCGATCCCTTTTTTAGATGTTTTAATATATAGGTCTGGAAAAAAGTTTAAGTACAATATTTACAGAAAACCCACTAATAATTGTTCCTATATACATTATTATTCTGATCACCACATTAATGTAAAACGATCCGTTCTTTCTACTTTGTTTCTAAGAGGCCTACGAATTTGTAGCCCTGAGTTTATTGACGATGAAATTAGTAAAATATACAAAATTGCTTTTGATTTAAAATACCCAAAGAACTGCATAGATAAGTCCTTAAAAATGGCAAAGAAAACCTTCTACGAAGTAAAGGATAAGATTCCTTATAACACAAAAAATGTTTTAGTGTTACCATTCACAGAAAATTTCCTTGAGCTCCCGAATCTGCTGAGGACTTTTAACGTAAATATTGCGTTCAAAAATTTAGATGTCATTAAGAATTCATTGATTAAGAACTCCCCTTTAAGTGAACATGGTTGTGTATATAAAATCCCTTGCACAATATGTAATAAATTTTACATTGGCCAAACTGGTAAGACCCTTGAGTTACGTATTAAACAGCATCAATACAGTATAAGAAGTGGCCAGGAATCTAACGCCATTTTCATTCACGTAAGAGATTCTAATCATCCCATTGATTGGAAAAATGCTTCCAAATTAAGGTTTAGTAAATCTATTGTTAGCAGAAATATATTGGAATCAAGTGTGATCAAGAATAATGCGGATTTGGTCTTTAATATTAGCCCTGGGTTGTACAAATTAGATTCGTACATTGTCAGTAAGTTGGCGATGGGCCTACTGTTTTCTTAACTGCATTTTTTGCCTCTTAATGGTTTGCCCTGGTTAAATAAATAAATATTATTGTAAGAACTGTTAACATTCTTATGTGTCTATTTTAATTGTAATATTTCTTTCGTGTATAATCTTTGGTTGCTGGGTGGTTTATTGGATTTTTGAAGTGGGTTGCTGTTGGGATAGCAATTTTTTTTTTTTTATTTTTTTTTTTTCCAGATTGTTTGTTGAAATTTTGTAATAATCTGTAAGACGATGGCAACTTTCCCTTTGTTTTCATTAATTTCGGGCCTCTTAATTTTTCCTATTTCAATTAAATATTAGTGTTAATAACCATTATAATATTTTTTTTTTGGTTTTCTGTACTGGTGTTTTGTCTAATTTCATCTGTATAGTAATTAAGCAGCCTACAGATTATGTTTTCTATTTGTTATTTACGTTATCTATTTGTTTTTCATTAAATTCTTGCCAATTAATTGCCTGTTTTAATTAAATATTAGTGTTAATAACCATTATAATAATTTTTGTTCTCTGTATTGGTTTTCTTTTTGTCTAATTTCATCTATACAGTATATATTTTTTATATTCAGTTATTTAGCTGCCTACAGATTATGTTATCAATTTGAAAAAATCTTTAGAGGGCTTTAAGGCCTTTAATTTGAGGTGCCAATTGTGAATTTTTTGCTTGTCTATTTAACTCATTTTCCTTGTAATCTCCGTCTATTTTCTGTTCCTCCTTGATAATGTGAATATATCACGAAAGCGCTCGGACTTTGTGTTTCCTTTTCCTTGTGGTTGTTTGCTTATATATATATATATATAAATTTTTTTGCGTAATTGGAGCGGTACTTCCTTCCACCGCAAGTTCTTAACGCAAAATGCCGGCTTCGCTGGTGCTCCTGACAGGCTTTGGAATACAGTCAGGGGCGTTAGCTGGACGTGTAAGCCATATCACATAAATACATAGTTATATCTTTTGAATGTATTAATTTTATTTTTTACTTTTTACTTGAACGGACTTTGTCTGAACACACACACACACACACACACACACACACACACATTACATATACATAGTGTAAAATCTGAAATAAAACAACTATATTGCTGAAATATGTATATACAATAGGCGAAAAAACGTAAATAATATATACACACATGGCTTATTTAATATACACACACATACACTAGGGTGGCCCACTTTTCAATTTTTTTTTAAAAGTATAGGTTATCGTAGTTTTTCCCATTATTTGGCACTATACTAGCACATTGGTACCATTTTTACAAAAATTGATCAATATTTAGGGGTCTCGCATCGACCTTGAAATTACGAGGTTTTTTTTTAAATGCATACTTTTTAACTTTTTACTGAATCAAGATAAATCATTAAGTAGGGATGTTTTCTGAATCCTCTTGATGAGAGAAGTCGTTTGGTGTGCCTTCCAATGTCATACGACTAACGGTTTAAAAGTTGTGCCTGTATACAGGTAATACCAATGTGCTAGTATAGTGCCAAATAATGGGAAAAACCACCACACCTATACTTTTCAAAAAAATCAGCAAATAGCAGACAAATAAGGAAGAAAGAAACAATAACTTAAACAATCACTTTTGCATTGTATTGACCACTATCACACGTCACTGGCTGCAACGTTGTCCCTCTGTGCTATGTCATCGTGGCGAGTGATGACTTCTTGAAGTCGCCGAGCTCTTTCCGGTTCTTTTCCACCACTTGCAGAAGATCCTGCAGCTGTGCCTCGTCCTTTGTGACCGTGTTCGCATAGTCTTGTATCAGTTGGACTCCTCTTTCAGCGACGTCATTGGTGACCTGGAGATTAGAGATCACATCCTTCAGACGACAAAAGTCCTCGTCCTCGTCCCACTTATCAGTTGGCAGGGTGAGCCACGAAGACCCATACATCTTCAGACCTGCAAATAAGAACCAGGAGGACGCGTCGATCAGGTCGGGGAGTAGCGTCATCTCGTCGACTGAGACGTTCTCGTATGTGAAGTCTTTGGGTACAGGGAGGTGGGACAGCTTCTCTTCCATCTGTTGCTTCACAGTGCCATCCACCTTGTTGCTGCATAGAGCGAAGATGACGGTCTGAGGCCTCAGATACCAGAAGTGCCGCCTCATCACTGCCAGTGACGCTTCTGCCACCTCGCGGTCCACTGCCCTATACCTCAGAAAACGCTGGTATAGTACCAGGTCATTCAACGGCGCATCAGCTGCTACAGGGGCCGCCAACCAAGCTGGTACGTACAGAAGAGCGATGAACACCACGATCCTGTGCAGTTTGTCGACCAGCTCGGCGTCGAGCTCCAGCTGCCTACTGAACATCAGCAGTTTTGTGTAGTAGATGACCTGAAACAGAATAGGCACCATTGTAAGTAAGACAGGTTTATTGTTACCAATTACTTTGTTTGCGTTATAATGAAATGTTTATCTTTGAATAACATTTAAACTTATCTCTAGATTATTTTTGTTGAAAATACTAACTTTAGCCATCCATCTTGCGTGGTGGTAGGCTCCTGGGCGCATGAGGTGAATGCCACGGCGTGGTTGTGTCCCGAGTACCAGGAGCGTGATCTCTGCCACTTCCCGGTAATCGTCTCTGACGAAACCAGAAGCTGTGCTCAGGAAGCTGACCGCCGCGTCCCGGAGTTCTATTAGCCACGTACTCTCCGCCAGATTCTCGACCTGCAGTTTGCAGTAGGTCGAGAGATCGAGCTCGTCCCATCTTCAAAAATAATAAACAAGAAAATTGTGTGAGAAAACTGAAGTTCCGGTTTGGCTTGCTGTTTTATAAACTAGTGGAATATCATGTGTGTCCTAACTTTACCTTGCACAAAAAATGAACTAACCTTCTCTTCAACTGCTGAAACAAAGGATCAGTTGGTGCCGTAGTCCTTCCGAGCAGGGTGACGGCTACTGCCCCCACGATAAGCTCTAGGACGTGATGACGGCATCCGAGCTGGAGTAGCGGTCGCCCGAGCATGTTTTCCAGCCGGACAACTGCACCCTGCACCCTCCCCGTGTTGGTGGAAGTGGTGTCGAAGCAGAGTCCGATGACGCTCTCTTCACATCCCAAATCTTCGAGAGCATGTATGGTTGCCCGCGCCTGCGACAGTCCGGTGCCGTCAGCAACAGCTGGGACTGACAGCAACTTTCCTTCTGTGCAATGAGGAGCCCCGGAGATGAGAATTGCTTGGCGGTGCTCCGCCGTTCCAAGGAAGTTCTGAAACACATGCCATATATTTCAATTTCATGGTTGTAAAGTAACCTATTTTTGTTCACATTCAGTTCTCTTTTTAATTGACATTATGCTTCATGAATCTCATTACTAAATTGATAGCTATGAAAACTTAATCAACTGGCCTTGACCATTTTGCCATCCCAGTGGACAACAGTGTGCCTCGGTGGCGTGAAGGAGTCCTTCACAGCCGTCGCCACTTCACGGCGATGTGACACTCTTCCCCGGCGAGCCGTTTCTTTCGAGATGCTGAACTGATTGAGGTCTGCTGGTGGATCCGCCGAACGTGTGATAGCAGCCACAATGCTTACTACCTATGTAGTGAATGGAAAGTGGAAAGGAAACTGTCAAGAATACATGTGGTTTACGGGACACTTTAAAACTGACGCTATCGATGAATACTATACAAAATACGCACCTGATTACTGGACATGCGGAAACGATCAGCCACTTCCATGACAGCAGGTGCATTAAGGATGCGGCGAGGAAGATTGACAGACACACTTGGCTCTTTCGGCAGTGGGAACGCTAGTTCTGTCTCCGACTCTCCTGACATGTCAGTATCATCATTCTCCATGGCCTCATCTCCGGTTTCGTATGCACACTTTGAGGTTTGCGGCTCCTGGCGAGGACGTTTTCTTCCTTCCTGTAGCTTTCTTTTTACAGCGAAAACTTTATCGTTCCCGCTCATCGTTGCCACCCGAGGACCACGTTGATCGAGGTAGAAGTCAATGTCTTCTTTCTTGTCCTTGTCGGACAGCAGTCGATTCTTCTTTATATCTTCGACAGCGTCAGATGCTCCGATATCCCACAGCTTGTCCACACTGTCCGAAAACTTCTGCCGTCTTCCTCCGGCGTCAGTTTCTCGTTTTCTGCTCTTTTGGAGTAAGTGCCACTCTTTCCACAATGCCTCTAGCTTCCGTTCGCAGTTGAGCTTTGTGATTGTTTTAATGCGGGCCATGTTCCAAAACTTTAAGACGTTGTTTACGGTTTCTTTGAATGCGTCTTTCCTGTTAGCAGTGTACTGGATAACACTGAAGAAGTATTGGAAAACCTGCCGTGTTGTTGGCAATTTGCTACCACTGATGGAGGACGACGGTTGGCCAACTAAAAAAATTTCCGAGGCCGATCTTAGAGAAGGTAGCGATGTTATTTTCGTCTTTCCTTTTGATGACTCTCTATTTGTAGCTTCAAGAGTTCTTCCAGTTATGGTTGCCATCGATTTGTCCATGACAAAGGATGAGGAACTCAGACAGAATTTCAAAATGTTATGATCTGCAAAAAAAGAAATAGGTTAGGTACCTGGCACAGGCATAGTGCATTTTCTAATTACCTATATACATTATACATTCCGCCCGGGTATGGTGACTCATTTTTTTGAAAAGTATAGGTGATCGTGGTTTTTCCCATTATTTGGCATTATAATAGCACATTGGTATTACCTGTATACAGGCACAACCTTTAAACCCTTAGACGTATGACATTGGCAGGCACACCAAACGACTTCCCTCATTAAGAGGATTCAGAAAACATCCCTACTTAATGATTTATCTTGATTCAGTAAAAAGTTAAAAAGTACGCATTTTAAAAAAAAAATAGGAATTTCAAGGTCGATGCGAGACCCCTAAATATTGATCAATTTTTGTAAAAATGGTACCAATGTGCTAGTATAGTGCCAAATAATGAGAAAAACCACGATCACCTATACTTTTCAAAAAAAATTGAAAAGTGGGCCACCCTAACACACACACACACACACACACATATATATATATATATATATATATATATATATTTATGCATCAGACATAAAATGGAAATAATAATACTGAATTTAAGCTCAGTTTCTACCATTTTTAAATAAAATAGTAAAGTCGCACGTATTCATAGTTACATTTACATCTTCATTACTTTGTACTACGATATAAATGCGGTTTAACATTAATTCCCCACTTAAAGTATGCGGTGGTCTATTTTCTATAAAAAGACCTTTTAGAGCGTTTAAGACTATTTTTGTTCCCACTTTACAACTTGAAGTTAAACCTTCACGCTCTTTAAACATGGTTGGAATACAATCAAATGCACGCTCAAAGATGGCGTTGCTCACTACAACATCATCAGTAAATCCAAGTTTATATACAACTCTCTCCAAGCGAGTGATCAATCTTTCCTCGTTGACCCTTTTATCTGTAAACTCTTCACAACTCAAAACGATAATTGAGGAATCCTTCTAAGTAGTTACAGCAGCTATATTTTCTATATGGAAATAATTCTTCTCGGTAAACGGTGAAGAAGAATTTGTGTTTGTAGCGTTCTATACCTTTGTTCCAGAGCTTATGATACTTCTCAGTGTCTGTAGTTTCTAAATGTGTCTTCAGCTCCAGGCCCCCACGGTATCCAAAGGGTACGGTATCGTAGGTGTCCATCACCTGGTACCGTTTCCTGTATGTATTACTACACCCCTTTTTCCCCTTAAGTTCCTTCACACCACAAAGTTTCTGTGCACGAAACTTATGAGTTCCTACAACCAGGTGGCGTGGTTGGTCACCCTCATTTCCATCATCTTCTAAGTTCACTAGATCTATGAGTAAATTAAAATTAATAATCTGACCGTTTGCATGGTTAAGAGTGATATCTTTAGCCTTCACGATGTAGTTGAACCCAACCTCAATCATCACACGTACCCGGTAAGTTTTTGGTCCAGTGGAGACAAAAGAATCGCCGAAGGCGCTGTCTCGATATTCATCCTTGATCTCGTCAGTCAACTCTCCGAAGAATTCACCAAAAGGAGGCATACAGGGGTTGGACAAAATAATATGAACACCTTGATAAATGGCGGTTTTTATTCTTAATATGGAGTTGGTTCTCCTTTAGCGGCAATAACAGCTGCAATGCGTCGGGGAATTGATTCATACAGCTTTTGGACAGTGGCTAGAGGAATCCTGAGCCATTCTTCGAGCAAACCCTGCTCCAGTTCCTCCAAAGACGCCGGCGGTGGGAATCGGCTTCTGACCTGCTGCTCCAACTGACACCACAGATGCTCGATAATGTTAAGATCCGGGGATTGTAGAGGCCAATCCAAGCGTTCTACTTCACTAACATGCTCTTCAAACCAGTTTTTAACGACCCCAGCGGTGTGGATTGGTGCATTATCATCCTGGAAGACGGCGCCGCCATTGGGAAACAGCGTTTGGACCATGGGATGGACCTGGTCAGCCAATATTGACAGATAGACCTGGGCGTTAACCCTACCATGCTGTACTACAGCTGGGCCAAGAGTATTCCACGATATTGCTGCCCAAACCATCACAGATCCGCCTCCATGCTTAACGGTTGGGGTCAGGCAGTCGGGGTCATAATCATCTTTAGGCTGTCTCCAGACGTAAACTCGACCGGAACATGGAAATAGCGTAAAGGAGGATTCGTCGGAGTAGACTACATTCTTCCAACGGTCCATTGACCAATTCTTATGGTCATTACACCATTTTCTGCGCCGCTCAATGTTGATGTGCGAAAGGAAGGGTTTGGCAATTGCAGCCCTCCCATGGTATCCAGCTCCATGGAGCTCGCGACGTACAGTTCTGGTCGATACCGGGCTTGCAAGATGCTGGTTAAGCTCTGCAGTCACTTTTGGAGCTGTGGTCTTATGTTTCTTTGTCACAATGCGCTTTAGCACCCGGCGGTCTCGATCACAGCTTCTTCTTGCGTCCACTATTGCATTTGTCGGTGCTTGTCTTTCCATGGTTTTGGTATGCAGACATGACCATAGAGACAGTTCCTCTGGATACATTGAACATCTGAGCGGTTTTCGTCACCGATGCACCAGCCATCCGCGCTCCGACAATTTGCCCTCTTTGGAAGTCTGACAGGTCTTTCATAACTGCTAATTCATAATTCACTCAGATCTGTAAAACCAACGTGAGGGTTATAACATTACGTATACACTCTCTGTTACGCATTTAAATAGGTTTGCCAGTCATTTGACCGTTTACTTTGTGTCTGAGCAGTCCGTAAAGATAACCGGTGAAATCGGCGGGTGTTCATATTATTTTGTCTAACCCCTGTATGTTCGCCTACATTCTCCGTGAATATCACGCTATTTTTATCTGCGTACAGAACCCGCCGCCCAAGAGATTGCATCAGATTCCAAAGCTTGATACGTGCGGAAGGTTCTGTGAAACTTCCAACAAGCATGTTTGTGACAAGTGACATATCCGTTGACATCTCTGTTTTGTTGTACCTTATTATGTAAGTGTTACCCTCATACGTGATTTCCATGACTTGTTTATCGATGGTGTTCGCGTAGTTCCACACTTCGTTATAACTTTAAGCTAGATGGATGTTTCCCTAGTCTGCATTATGTGCAAATTCTCCCTAAAGCCTATTTAAGCACAACCTTGCACTAAAGCGCTTGCCAGGGTTTCGCACAATCTGACTCCATTCAAGCTGTATACTTTCACGATCATGGTAACGTTGGATATACGCTGTTTTTTCGTCTTCGGTCTCAACACCGCGAGGGTATCCTGATGCCTCAACTTTATCTTTCAAGAAGGTGTTGATCTAAGGGGTGAAGAGGTTGGGAGCTTCTAGAACCTCCACACTTCATAAATCTTCAGTATTTTGTAGCCTTACGAATGGATAGGGCTAGTTAAGGACTGTATAAACACCTCTGATCTTACTCTGATTGAATGTATGGTTACAGTCCTCATTGTTCTCCCCTGCACACTTCACACACAGAGGGAACATAAGCTTATGGTCTATGACAACAGGTAAGAGAGGCATCCATAATTCGGTGGGGGAAGTACATCAACAAAGGAAAGTCCAATATAGTTGTCGTTCAAATTAGTTGAGAAGTCCTCGATGGTAGGTAGTGCGGGGCCAACCAGCTTTACAGGTGCTCCTCCGGTGATGTGTTGTTCTTCATAACGTAGGGGTTTAAAGAACAGAAATCATAGTAATGGAGCTTCACGCCATCCTCAGGTGGAAAGTATAGCTTGGAGGGTCCACCAAACAGACTATCTCCACATTTAGACGGTCCAGTAACATTGAACGCTTAATGTCCCTTACTTTTTCGCGAAACTTGGCATCACCATCCATCCGCACATTATATTCATGTTCCCACATCAGTTTGTGGGTGAACTGGGAGCTTATAAACTGATCTCGGGTACGGGTCCATGCAAGACTATCAGCAGGGACTCGCCCATGGATCTCTCCTGTGACTCCGCACTCAACACGTGGGCATCCATGCCACCAACACCCGATAAAAGAATATACCGTTTTTACACCAGCGTGAGGGTCCTCACTTAGCCCGTCTACACAAAAGACGCGGCGCTTAATCTTAATTGCTACTTCAACCGTGTTGCGAGAATGTTTTATGAACACTCCCGACTGCTGTTGTAGGTTTGTGAGCCAGTAAATAGCCTAATACCAATAACTACGTAGGAATTTATGGGGGATGAGAGTCAGGCTGTCTTTAGGCATAAAGTTATCCTTAAATACAATGAAGCACAATGACGCGATCTTGGTTGCGGCTTGTAACGGATCACAGTTGAATCGGGTTATGTACATTCGTCTTTCTGAAGGCCTGGAAACTCACTTTAAGTACACGCCCATCATTCTCACAATAACGATCACACTCATCTGCTATATTGTAAGGAGTGGGGTCATGAAAACTATTATAGTACCTCTCAAAATCTTCTTGCTCACTATCTGCTCACTATCTGCAGTATTGTAAGGATTGGATTCATTAAAACTATTGTAGTGCCTCTCACGTAATTTAAAGTGTCGCCGGTGAGGACGTGTAAGGGAAATACCCTTTAGAAAACTCGGCATCCAAGCTATTACTTTGGATAACTTAGCTAATTTACAAGGTGTGAATAACAGCGTCTTCAAACTGAACATTATCCCTTATCCGCATTTGTATAAGTTTGTTACCTCTTTTCAAAGGGTATCCCGTGAATATTTCTGAGGACTCATGTTCAAGCAGCTCCTTATAAAGAAACTGTGTCAAATTTTGAGGCGTTATGCGCAAGAATGTTCACATGCCTTTTTTTGAATTGATCCGACAGCTTGACAATATAGTTCACAAAGATTTTCACGGACGTGTCGCTTACAGTTGTCTTAAAAATGCTTAATTCGTCTGCCACATTTACTGCATTCATCACACTCAACGTTCATCCACTCCTCACACACAGTCTAGCTTACGAGTAAGTGGGGAACAACTCCTTTTTCTCTGGGTTTGTGTAACTCTCTATATCATAGTATACAGTTAAACATGGTTTATTTTTAGGCTTGGCATCTTTCATATAACAAACATACTGTACTTTACACCATCTGCCTTATATTTTGCAAATTCTTATTTTCTTGCACGTCCCATTTGATTTATGAAAATCAAAACAAGTATTATTGAAAAACATGCGTTTAAATACATTACACTCTCTCCTCTCGTTCTCAACACCCGGCTTTCACAGTTGGGGCTTTTACACTGTTCACAAATCATGTGACAATCCTTACAGTGTTTCAGTAGATCATTTGTAAACTCGAGACATCTCGTACACAAATCATGCTGCCTGCCATATTCACGACTTTTGTCATAACTCACGCAAGAAGTTGTCATAGTGCGGATGGGAAGGTATGTTGTACCCGTCAAAACTAAAATAAGTAAAGGATTTGTACTGTCTCACACTGCTTTTAAAAACATACACAATCCTCCCACGTTCATCCAAACCAAACACAACTATACGTACAGGCATTTTCCGCTCAACTTTTCTCAGCTCTTCAGGACCCATATCACAGTTAAAATCAAGCCGGCAATCTGTAGCTAGTTTACATGCACGCTGCACAAACGTGGGCAGACTGATTTTAACATTGGACATGTTTAATACAGTAAACATGTTAGCCAAGATTATTGCTATAAAGCCACAACCTCGATCGAGATTAGTGTCTCTTTTGTATATGTGGTAGCTGTTAAAGTTAAATGTATAAGGCGTGGCCTGTGGCCCACAACACGACAACCTTGATCTATATCAATTGTGAATTTCTGCAAGTTAAACTCTGTACCGCTATGGGTGGCCTGAGCAATACACCCTAAAATATAATTAATATCATATATAGACAGCCTCCTATAGGGTATGACTATCCAAAAGTCATCTCTATCTTCAATATTTGTTCCGAGCTCTAGAGCCAACCTTGCCCTGGACTCGCGCCCCTCACTGTTCTGAAGGGCGAACTCTACGACACGTTCAACTATGTGGCACACTCCGTGTTCAACACCGTTGTTATACACGACTCCCGGATCTGCCCTGTCATTATAGCGATTTCCAGCCAGCGCAGGAATGGAGGTAACGTTGCACGCCACTTCGACTGATATGCCTTCGTCTGCAGGTTGAGGTATTGCTGACGTGGCGGAGGGTACAGCGGAAAAGGGTATTCAACGGAGATAAGTGGAAGCAACTTTATTTGGGGTTGATGCTACTGTGGGTTGTGTGGCGTAAGACGTGGAGGCTGAGGCTCTTCTACATTTTCAGAATTTGCTTAGGGCTTAACACTCCCCACGTTCGTGGAGAATTTTACACGCTTACGCAGCATACCGTGCGTAGAGGGTGTTTCTGCTCTGCGGCTTCCATTCTCGAGTCTTCTTTTTTTTTGGCTTGGGTGGCATGGGGGAATGTTGTTGCTGAATGATCTTGAACACTGACAGTTATAAGGTGTTATTCGACATACCAATCCACCTTCAACGATTACCAAGACATTATTTTATTCCACAAAAGTGTTTATGATGTTAGCGCGATAAAATGCAATCACTACACAGTTATTGTAATTGACGCTCTCATGTTAGAAATTAATAAAATGTTCGCCGAAACGTTTATAGTATTCTCCCACCATCTTAACATAAGTGTGTTCTTCATCAACCAAAATCTTTTTTTCAAGAATAGGTATATGCGTGATGAATCACTAAACGCACAATATCTGGTCTTATTCGCGCAGCGCCGAGATGTATTGCAAATTGGGGTATTGACCAATCAAATGTTCCCGAATCAACGTAAGAAGGTTTTGGAAGTTTATAAAGAAGTTACAAGTCAACGTTACGGATATTTGTTTGTGATCTTCACCCGCGAAACACGTTTAGATTGCTTTTAAGAACGAATGTGTTTCTAAATGTGGCTGAAACGGTGTATATTCCAGAATGACAAGGAGGTTGAAGAAACACCATGTATTTATAAAAATTTATCACCGACTACCGCGCACTTTCCAACACTTGTTTGTTAAAAATATTGATTCCGACTTTTTTAAATGCATCTGTGAAATCTGCCTCAACGTTATAAAATGCAATGTACCATTGAAACCCTCAATGAAGTCGCGCTTACGTCGTTACAAGAACATAATACGAGCTCTCGTTCATTAAAGACAAACTGTGGGAAGGAAAAAGCGAATTATTGTACAAAGAGGTGGTTCATTCCTCCCATCTTATTTTCAGTTTTGGGGCAGTTATTGTCTAGTTTAATATAATGAAGAAAGTAGCAATGTTTCGCATAAGGTGTATGCTTCATTACAAAACACAGAGTCAAGAATCAGTTCTAGAAACCCTTAAAAACAGGCTTATAAGAATGGAGAACCTACTTAAAATTGAAATGTCTTCTAAAGAGAAAAGAATTTTATACCAAGAGCCCCTTCAGAAATTTCTTCAGGAGTACGAAAATTATAAAAAATCTATGGAGTTCCCCAAAGTTATCAAATGGGGCGATGTTGATCATGGTGAGACTAGAGACGAACAAACAAAGAACAACGGGGTGAGTCCGTAACATCTTGAACATGTATTAAAAAAATAGTGTCCCTCAAACATTGATGAATAAAGGACTAAGCCTTTATAATCTATTGGGTGAGGACCCCGTTATACATTGGTTCGAATATTATTGATATCATACATAATTTGGTAAGAAAGTGGGATATACCGTCTCGAACAGGGTGGTGTCAAATTAAATTGAGGTTTCCTCAAATAAACATACCAACCACGCTGATCGGCAACAAGGACAAGTTAAAAGACCTGAAACAAGCAACACGAATGACACAGCAGAACACACCTTCGACTACTGGGGTAACAACTCTGAAGCAGAAGAAGAGGCCAACCACCAACGCAGAACCCTGAAATACGCAAATGGCTAACGTATTAAGAAGACACTATTGCGATATTTCTAATCCAGCTTCTTACGGTGGTGCTCAAAGACTGTACAGAGGTGTCTATAGGGAGGGCTGAGAGAAGAAAGATATTGAACATTTTTTGCGTGAGCTGAACACTTATAAACTTCATAAGCATGTGAGGAGAAGGTTTCAAACTGCTAAGACAAAAGCCACATCGATTGATTCTATTTGGCAGGCTGATTTCACCGACATGCAGAGGTATTCGGTGTATAATGATGGACACCGCTACATCCTGTTTATAATCAATGTGTTCTCTATTTATTTGTGGCTAATACCTCTTAAAAATAAATCGCCTGAAACAGTAGTTAAAGCCGTAAAAGGAATGATACTAAAGGAAAACAGGATCCCCGGTTATTTCTGTACAGATTTAGAGAAAGAATTTATAGGCCGAGCTTTTCAGAACATGCTTGCAGAGTTTAAATTCAGTTATTACACATCCAATTCTGTGCAGAAGGCATCTTTAGCCGAAAGAATGTAACGTACCATAAAGGAACGCATGCATCGTTATTTTATGTATAGAAACACGTACAGATACATGGACATTCTGGAATAGTTGGCGTCATCCTACAACCGTTCCCATCACTGTATGATTGGTACATATCCTAACGAGGTTTTAACAAGAAGTACGCATACAGAACTTGAGGCGAGAAAAGATAGGCTCAGAGCGTCACCATTGCCAGAACGTTGGAGAATCAATGATCATGTAAGGTTGTCACGTTCAGGAAATAAATTTAGGAAAGGATTTGAGCAAGGATAGACTGAGGAAATTTTTAAAGTTAGAGCTATGAAGCCCAAAGGCAAAGTGATGATGTATTACGTTGAAGATTTGAATGGCGAAGAAATTGAGAGTGGTTTTTATGGCGAAGAGTTGCAGAAGCTGACATTTAACTTAGGAAATAAAAGGTGCTTAAAATTGAGAAAATTTTAGTAGGCAAAGGTACAGGGAAGGGAAAGATGTATCTGGTGAAGTAGGGTACCCGGAAAGCTTCAACTCCTATATAAAAGCTGCTGCAATAATGAAACTTAAATAGCATACAACATGTTCCCCGACCACTTCTACGTTACACTGCCAGCCTCTGCATTGTTTGATACACACACTAACAACACCCTGTCCAAGTTTATAACACATAGGTCTATTGAATTGGAGCGTGAATCATACGAAGTTGGATTATGCGAATTTCAGTTGGCCACCAAACTTTTAAGTACTGAGAAGAAAGAAACCGTCTTTATGATTCTTAGAAGACATGATGAATGTGAAAAATTAGGTGTACTGTAACTTTAGATGATACCATGCGTTCGGCTCGGAACGGGGGCGCACAGTACTACACTACAGAAGTAACATTAGGGCCGGGACATTATGACTAGAGCCCTCAAAAAAGTTCATAAAAATGGCCCAAAAAGTTTTAAAACGCTCATGAAAATAATCCCAATGTTCAAGAAAGTTCATAAAAACTACATTACAAAATATTTATTGATAAACACATAAAGCACTTAAAAATAAACAAATAAACAAATGTAAACGTATTCCTGCACTTTATTACTTACAACTAAAAAATAAACATAAATGTAATCCTGCACTTTATTACTGAAAGAAAATGTAGAAACATATGCTTACTGACATCTAAACATATATTAAAACTCCCGATTCCATTGCAGCATCATATGATCTTTCAAATGATCTACGGTCAGACTCACTCTCTTTGGCGACAATAAATCCTTGTACGAAGAGAAAAAGCTCTCAACTTCTACAGACACAATTAGAGCAAACTTAAACGCGCATACAATTTTGGGGTCACACTGAAAATTGGTAACTAGTTTTCCTTCCAAAACCTGAGCATACTTTGTGAGAACTTCAAAATCAGGGATTTTTCCCAAAACTTCTTGCAACTTATCTTTGTATGGTGTACAGGATATATTATTCTTAACGTCTTCTATTACTTGCATTGCATCACCTAAGGGTAAACGACTTTCTAGTTTCTTAATGGAATCCGTCAAACAAGGAAAATTTGTTGCAATAAAAGCAAGGTCCTGTGATAGTTCTCGGTTGCATAACAATTCGTGCGTGTCTTTAATGGCTTGTGATTCTGGTTCTAGACTTAAAACAAATGGTTTAACTTTGCTAAGTTTTCAGCATAGTAGAAACAAGTATTTAGTCATGTCGAACAGCGTGTAAGAACTGGTTCAAGAGGGAGCGGAAGACCAGTTTCTGATGAAAACTGTCTTTTTCGACGACTACACTTCACCAATATCTTTTTCATGCCAGAAACAAACTGATCAACGTCTTTGTGCTTAGATCGAACTAGTTCTGCTACACACATAACACCATACAAATGAAACATACAAGAAATATTTGGAATTAAATGCAACCATGAGTATTTGGATACTATACACAATATACTTAACATCAATTTTTAATTTCGTGCTGGATGTTAGTCTATGGGAATTAAAAGGTTAAAAAGTGCTAAAAGTTCACAAAAATCTGTCTGAGTTGAAAAGTTCAAAAAGTCCAAAGACACTTTTCAGAAGCTATCGTGTAACCTGCTCAGTTTATTATACCAGCTAAAATTGGAGAATTTGAACAATAGAGGCCCTCCCCCTCCCTTGTGTTATATGTACAGAGACCTTGTGGAACATCAATTTGTTGGGGACAGTCAGGTCCGATTGTTACGTATCGCTCACATTCCCAATCATAGTGGAAAGAGTGTGATTATTACATATGATAAGCTTCATTATGTCAAAGTCGCATCTAACCTACTAAGCATTATTTCAATATATATAGGAACAGTTGAAGATCAAAACTATCCATTCGGTTATGGGTGCCCGACTGTGAAACTTCACTTCCGACGTGTTGCGACAGAATGACACAAAGGCCATTTACAGTATACCGCGGCGTAAGGTACCAGCGTGGAAGCGGCGTTGGCTCCATTTTTTCATATATACTGCGTACGGCTGTTCCCTTACTAAAGAGTGGTGTTAAATATCTTGGTCAGAAGACGTTACAATCACGGTTTAATATGGTTGAAGATATATTGGTGGGCACTAAGCCTAAAGAAACTTTAAAAAAACATTTACGACGTACACAGGACGAGATTGTCAAAGATGCGAAGAGAAAAATGCGCAGCAGAGGAAATTAAAAGAAAACGGTACAGAAAAAGGCGTTGTTTGGGAAAAGAAAAATAAGCGGACACCAACTCGAGTGTTAAACGTAAAAGGCAATCAAAAAAGAGATGTTCTAAGCACTTGAGACCGATGGTTGACCACTTTTTTAACTGATATAAACTAAACCTTTTACAATGCCCTCTCATAATCGAATGAGCAATTAATATGAGAGGTAACATTATTATTCTATCGTCATGACTCATTTTATGCACTCACACAGCAGCGAGTGCTGCAACTCTGAGCTAGCCCTCTTTGATCTTTCACCTCCTCAAAAATCTATAGCTAAATCTGACTTTGTTACGGTTAGGCTGTTGAACACGGTTGGTTCAGTATGCGGTCCTGTAGAGTTCGTTATATCAAACGCAGGATCATACTTTTACGACCCAAGCAATGTTTTTATGTATACCAAACTAAGAATAGCACATTCAGAAGGAACAGATTGCGAGAATGATTGCGGTGCTAGACGTCCAGCAATGGGCCCGGAATTGCTCCCACACCACCGCAATGCTCGTCTTGCTTTTGCTTGTGAGCATGTCAATTGGACTATGGTCCAATGGGGTCGAGTATTGTTCACGGACTTTCTCCTGTTCTTCTCCACACTCATCCATCGGATGTTCGAAGTTTAAATCTTGATTCGGCCGTGGACAATACTCGTCCCCACTGGACCATATTCCAATTGACATACTTACGAGCGAAAGCAAGATGAGCATTACGGTGGTGTGGGAGCAATTCCGGGCCCATTGCTGGACGTCTAGCATGTAAGCCACTTTCCATAAGTTTCCTTCTTACGGTTCTCTCCGATACACTGACGCCCGAGACCTTTCCAGCTCATTGCGGACGTTTGTAGCAGTCAAGTGACGATCTCGCAAAACACTCAAGACGATGAAACGATCGTCACGGGCAGATGTGCAGCGCGATCTTCCTGATTCTGGTCTTCAGGTGTACTCTCCTGTCTCCACATAACGTTGGTAGATACGTCGAACCGTTGTTCTTGGAATTCCTAGCGCAGCGGCGACATAAAGCTGGTTCCGACCATTTTCAATTAGGGCGACGACTCTTGCGACGTTCACGGCACTCAAATCCATTGTAAATGTCCAATTCTAAAACCCAAAAGAATTAGAAGTCTATCTGTTACTAAACGCAAATGCCTACTCCGACTAGTGGAAGAAAAAAGTGGCACTAGCAGTCTAAGAGCAATTGAATGTTAGACTGTCGAATTCTTAAAAGGAATCGAAAATTCGTTACAGCTAGTGTGTTCGCAGCTGATGTTGTTTTGTTTCGTTATTTGGTTGCCTCATAGAATATATTTTCGAATTTTAAAACTTTTATAAACAGAAGCTTGCCCACTTTTTCGCTTTTCGCGATATTCCAAGTGGGCCGATTTTTCTGCTGCTCAGTGTATATGTTACGTTTTTTTTGCGAAATCGATCGTTTTGCAAATTCTCCGGTCAGTTTGCAAAGAAACCATAACAATAGTAATTTTACAAAATGACCTTAAATGTTTGATCATTATGCAAAAACACACAAAAATCGGTCAATTTGCAAAATCACCAATAATCTTTTCGGTGTATATGCAAAATCTTGTTCTAATACTGTAGAACCTTCTAGCTCCTAACCTAACATAACATAACCAACAGTATCAGTGTGGTTAGGTTAGTTATATATATATATATATAATATATATATATATATATTATATATATATATACATTCAACTGCAAAGAACACGCAGTATAAATAACGTAAAGAACGACGCTTGTATAGGAGATATTCCGCGCAAGACGAGAGAGAGAAAACGGAACTGCGTGTTCTTTGCAGTTGAATGTATATAATGTTACGGCATGCGAGAGGTGCCCCCTTGGGGCATTGGTTTCTGCGAGTATGTAGAAGAATTACGGCATTTGGAAGAGTGAAGTCCATGGTGTAATGGTATCGCGTCTGACCGGCAATCGGAAGATCCCGGGTTCGATTCCCAGGTGGTTACTTCATTTTTTCATTTGTTCCGTTTCTCTCTCTCGTCTTGCGCGGAATATCTCCTATACAAGCGTCGTTCTTTACGTTATTTATACTGCGTGTTCTTTGCAGTTGAATGTATATAATGTTACGGCATGCGGGAGGTGCCCCCTTGGGGCATTGGTTTCTGCGAGTATGTAGAAGAATTACGGCATTTGGAAGAGTGAAGTCCATGGTGTAATGGTATCGCGTCTGACCGGCAATCGGAAGATCCCGGGTTCGATTCCCAGGTGGTTACTTCATTTTTTCATTTGTTCCGTTTTTCTCTCTCTCGTCTTGCGCGGAATATCTCCTATACAAGCGTCGTTCTTTACGTTATTTATACTGCGTTTCTTTGCAGTTGAATGTATATAATGTTACGGCATGCGGGAGGTGCCCCCTTGGGGCATTGGTTTCTGCGAGTATGTAGAAGAATTACGGCATTTGGAAGAGTGAAGTCCATGGTGTAATGGTATCGCGTCTGACCGGCAATCGGAAGATCCCGGGTTCAATTCCCAGGTGGTTACTTCATTTTTTCATTTGTTCCGTTTTCTCTCTCTCGTCTTGCGCGGAATATCTCCTATACAAGCGTCGTTCTTTACGTTATATATATATATATATGTGAAGGGTCGAGCGTCTTACGGTACCTACGCGCCACCACAGGCGAAAACGTGTTTTTGATGGATATCACTATTTTCACCCTTCCTCTATCGCGTGGTTTGCGTTATAATGACCTTACGACACTAGAAGTATGGTTGAAAACCTTATGAAGCGAACTACTTTTTTCACCTCTATCGCCAGCCAAAAGTTCATCCAAATTTCGGCATAATAAGATCAAAAAATTAAAAAAAATATATATTTAAAATATAAAATATGAAAATCTATTCCAAAAACTCATCAATATCTTCATTAGCATACTTAGAACTATAATTTAGCCAAAAATGAACGTTCTAGCTCAATTAATAACAGAGATACTATTGCGAGAATATTGCTGAACTTTGGAGGCGATATCTGGCGAATTTTAATTTTGGCGCTTAGGTACCTTAAGACGCGGGACCCCTCATATATATATATATATATATATATATATATATATATATATATATATATATATATATATATGTGTGTGTGTGTGTGTGTGTGTGTGTATGAAAATTATTTCACGAAAGTAACACGTGAAAAATATTTATGATGAATAAAACTACGAAGGAAAGGAAACACAGAGTGGTGCTCAAGCGCTTTCGTTTAATGACATCCTCAGGAACACTGAAATAAATAAAGAGTTGAAGACTATATGACGCGTTCGGTGGAGAAGGGGCGAACGCAACATTTTCGAATTATGCCACAAAATGCAGTTAAAGTTTGTAAACTTTAAACCTTTGTATTTTTCCGGTTTATTGAAATGTTGTATGAATTTGAACACATATTTGAGTAAAATATTGTTGTGTAATATGTCGATATAATAAAACGCCAAGAAATTTTACAATATTATTTATTGATAGCTTCTGATGTTAACTGGTGTAATCCATTATTTGGTCCTCTTCGTCGAATGTTGTATTACCTGCTTCAACTGTTTCGGTTTCTTCCAGTTCCTTTAACAATCTTGTATAATAGTTCACTGCAGTTGCAGGCATTAGGTCTGATAATTCTTTGAGATCTTTTATTTTTTCCTTAGTTATTGGCAGCAATTGGGAATACTTTGGTTGCAGTGTCTGCTGGGCTAGATTGAATAAACTGACACTAGGATTTTTTCCCTTTCTGCAGTCTGACGGGATGGCTATTATCTGGGGTTGTGCGGTATGCAGTAGATATTACGTAGCCTTCTTTGTGTTGAAAGTCAAATATTAACTTTCTTGCATCTGTAAATTTAGTAGTTGTTGATTTCCTAATGACAATGCACGTTTTTAGGACGTCAAAATCGAGAAAATCAGCCTGTTTCATTTCTACAACTAGGAAGCGCTGCGAAACGGCTGTAGTTATGGCTGTAACATAATCTTTTTTGGTGTAAATAATATTGCTGTAATTATTTTTTATATTTTGTTCAATTTGGCCAAATTGAGCATCACAGGGCATTGTCGAGTGACCAGAAAGTAGATAGATGTGTTCAATGTGAAGCAATGATGCGGAGTGAATTTCTCTGAGATACATTAAAACCTAAATTTTACCGTGAAAGAGTGCAGACTAACATCTAATTTTTTGCATAGGTAAAGCAAAGGTTTTAAAGGATAATTATACGACAAAAAACTCATTTTTCGAATTTGTGGCGTTCGCCCCTTCTCCACCGAACGCGTCATATATAGGTTAAAAAAAAATATATACCGGTATATATATATACATATATATATATATATACACATATATATATATATATATATAATAAATATAGGAATAAAAATTGTGGGAGGAGCATACAAATTTGTAAGGAAAACTACCAATTTTAGCACTTTGCCCGAATTCAACACAAGATCAAATGAATTGTTTACAACCAATTTTATAGATAATGCCTGAATGATATATAGGTCACAAAAAAAATAAAAAATAAAAATAAATTGAAAAATAAAAGTTGTAAGAAGAGCATACAAATTTATAACGGAAAATTACCAAGTTTTACCACTCTGCCCTTCTTGTCTAAATCCGTTATGAACGAATTCAAAACAACGGGATCGAGTTCAAAAGGACCTTTGTTCATGTTAAAGTTATTTGTAAGTTGGATAATAGCAGATCAAGAATATTTCTATTAACAATGTTGCTAGAGTGAAACAAAACTGAAGTATTATTCCAATCAATACAATGGGATAACTCTGACAAATGGACAAAAAGGGCACTGGACGACTGTCCCGTTCTATCGGAATATTGATGCTGTTTTACACGCGTGTGTAAATCCTTTCTCGTCTGACCAATGTAAAAGGAATCACATTGTTTACAACCAATTTTATAGATAATGCCTGAATTATTGGTAAGGCTATTTTTTACTGATATTTTTCACAATATTGTTATATGAAAATACTACATTAATATCCAAAAGTTTAAGTACATTAGCAATGACTAAAAAGCCCGGTGATGTATTGTGATAGGGAAGCATTTTAATTGATTAACAAAAGTTGATATTTTTAGCAAAAAAAAAAAAAAATATATATATATATAATATATATATCAGGTGGTGAATCAAGGTCCATATTAATTGCATGTAAACACCAATTATATTAAAGATGAAATGGATACCTAGGTAATGATAAAAAAAAGGAAATGTTGGACACTTTAAGATCAGGGCCCCCATGTATTCTTGTTTTTTGCTTTACAGTACCAAATATAATAATAAATTAAATCGAATGCCCGGTTAGGTCAACTGTACCCCTTTGACGGTTGGTTAGGTTAAGTTGTGATATTTTCGTTAGTTTTAACAAGATATTACTTGGTAATTGAGGCTGGGGGCCCTGATCTTCAGGTGATCCAAAATGTTTTCTTACCTTCTTTATATGTTAATTCAAACCTCCTATCCTTTCGATTGAATAAATTTATTACGTCTTCATAGAAACGATCGTTCTTCATTTCTTTGAGAAGCTTTCTCTCAATTGAGATTAAAGCTAGACTAATAAGTCTATCATGCCCTTGTGCCTTTCTTGTGTAGCTGTGTATTCTTTTAAAATGGGAGAATGAACGCTCAACTGATGCGCTTGTCGCTGGAAGACTCAAAACTAATTCACAAAACTTCATCAGTTGATGTCGGGCTGTATCTAGCTCGGCATCTGCATTTCGCAAATAGTGAAGTAACTCGTTCACAGGTTTTCCTTTCGAATCGGATTCAGTACACAAAACCGAAAGCTCACTTCACAAGCGAGGAATATAAAAATATCTACAGATCTACAGAAGCCAAGGCTAACAAAGACCCTAAGATCCACTCTAAGGTTAGCCCGAGAGAAAGGAAAGAGTAGAGGGTTAAGAGAAGAGAAGAGAATAAGGGGTTAAGTAAGGAGCAACACCTATCATTCGTGGGTTAACATTCATTCAGAAAAAGAGAAAAAAAGACTCACCATCATCATCCGCCGGCCACTGCCGACAAGTCGGAAAAATAGTCGGAGAGAATAGGAGAGGGGTGAAACATGAAAAGAAGTGAAATAAGAACGCTTACAAACCATGCAAACACAGTCTTAACTCACAGTCATACCATGCAAACTACAAACATGCAAGAAAAGAGAGTTACAGACATGCAAAGTAAAAAAGTAGGTAAAGTTAAACAAAAAGTGGGTTAGTTTACGCTACCAGCTACATCTACGTTCGTGTTAGTCTAATTTTTTATTTTTTTTTAATAATTTTATTGCTGGCAACACACTGGCATGTCACAAGCTGGCATTCATCGTCAACAGACTCATCCTCGAGCACCACCACCAGAGCTCCTGTTGCTAACTTTGTTTTTTTATATTAAACAACGTTAATACTTTTAAAATGTCTGTCAAGACGGTTCTTAAACATATTAACGCTGGTAGAATGAACGACTGACGCGGGAAGATTATTCCATTTATCAATTACTTTAAACGTAACGAAGTTTTTAGCGATATTAGTAATGAAACGTCTGCCACGCAACTTAAATCCGTTATTGCGAGTATTACTATTATCGAAAGTGAACAATTTGTCAAAATTTACGTTATCGATGTTATTAACGATTTTGAAAACTTGAATAAGCTCCCCCCTTAATCTTCGAGTTTCGAGTGAATACAGGTCTAACTCTTTAATCCTATCTTCATAAGGCTTATTGCGCAATGACGGAATCAGTTTCGTGGCACGACGCTGAACCCTTTCTAACCTATCAATATTCTCACGCAAGTACGGGCACCAAAACTGAACTGCATATTCTAAATGAGGCCTGACTAGGGACTTGTAAAGGGGCAATATAATATCCTTCGATTTAAATTCGAAATTACGCGCTATGAAGCCTAACATCTTATTAGCTTTTGCGCAAGACTCCAGGCACTGGTTCCTAACCTTTAAATCCTTAGATACGCGTACGCCTAAATCTACTTCCTCGTCAACGCTCGCTAACTCCCTATCATCCATCGTGTACGTGTAATTATTGTTGCGAGAACCTATATGCAAAACTTTACATTTGTCTACGTTAAATTGCATCTGCCACTTATCTGTCCACTCCATAATCCTATTTACATCGTCTTGGATCCTATTTCTATCGTCCTCGTTAACAACCTTACCGCCTATTTTAGTATCGTCCGCGAATTTTGACACGTTACAAGTCAATCCTACATCTACAGTATGTCGTTAATGTAAATTACGAATAGCAATGGGCCTAACACTGAACCCTGTGGGACACCGCTACCTACATCTAACCACCCGGATTCACTACCATTAACTACGACCCTCTGTCTCCTAGCACGAAGCCATTCTTCTAACCAGTTAGCTACCTGACCGCGTATACCGTGCGCTTTAACCTTCGCAATTAGTCTCCTATGCGGAACTGTATCGAACGCCTTTTTAAATCTAAATAAATAACGTCAGCTGCTCTATGCCTATCGTATTCGCGCACTATTTCGTTATAAAATTCTAAAAATTAGTTAAACAAGACCTATGGCGTCGAAACCCATGCTGACTATTAATCAAATCTCTACTTTCTAAGTGATCGATAATACGATCCCTAACTACGGATTCCAAAAGTTTACCGACAATTGACGTTAAGCTAATGGGCCTATAATTGCTAGCTACTGCGCGGTCGCCTTTTTAAAAATAGGCGTGACGTTAGCTAATTTGAAGTTTCAGGAATAATCCCGGTTTCGAGTGACTGATTAAAAATCTTCGTTAAGGGGCCTACGATAACTTCTTTCAAATCTTTCAAATGTCTGGGATAAAAAGCGTCAGGGCCTGGAGCCTTGCTAACTTTTAGCCTATCGATATAATGCGCAATCTCACCCTCGTAAACAGTTATTTCATCCAAAACAGTCTCGCTACTAAATGGAACGATATCGTCCACGTCGGGGACATTATTTACGTCTTCTACGGTAAAAACTGTCGCAAAAAAGTTATTGAAAATACCCGCCATCGCCTGAGCGTCAGAAGCCAAAGCGCCATTAACATCCACTAGAGGGCCTGTTATCTTTTACCGGCTTACGTTTATTAACGTACTCAAAAAACTTTTTTGGATTATGTTTACTATCCGCAGCTATAAGTATCTCTAAATTACGCTTGGCATTCCTAACTGATCTTTTAACCCGACGTCTAAGCTCGATATATACAGTGCCCGCGAAAAGTATCCGATCACCCTTGAAATTTGTATTTTTTACATAAAAAACAATGTTTAAATGTATACTAACCTTATATTAGTATTTTGTCATCTGTCCTTTGGTTTGGATGACTTGTTCTAGACATTTTGGCATGGATTTAATCAAGTTTTGACAAACTTCCACTGATATTTCCTTGCACCATACCTTTTTGATGGCCTCTTGTAATTTTTCGACTGAGCCAGTGTCGTGGCATTCAACCTTATTTTTTATTATTAGCCACAGATTTTCTATCGGATTGAGATCTGGACTATTACCAGGCCAATCCAAAATATCAAATTTATTGTCAGTAATCCATTTTGTCACTATTTTGGCCCTGTGACATGGTGCACCATCATGCATGTATGTTTTTGTCCTTTGGATTGCCATTGCCATTGGAAGTTTATCCTGTAGCATTGATAAATACCGTGCACCATTCATAGTTGTGTTCTTCGGAAGAAAATATAAGTTTCCACGCCCATAGTAACCGAAACAACCCCAAACGATCACACTTGGAGGGTGTTTCATTGTCTTTAGGGTGTATTTAGGGTCCATCCTATTTGAGCCAATAGGCCGGCGAACCGTTTTTGGACAACTTCTGAATGTCAAAAATGTCGACTCATCGCTAAATAAAACCTTCTTCCAGTCATCAACAGTCCAATGAATGTATTTTTTACAAAATGCGACACGTTTTTTACGCATTTTTCATTAATGAACGGTTTCTAGCAGCATGGCGAGATGGTAATCCGAGTTCTTTTGGAGCCGCTCCTGGATAGTTCGTTCAGAAACACCAGATAACAAATTATTCATATTAAATTTTATTTCTTTCGCAGTTATTGTTGGGTTTTTCAATACTAAACGTTTCATAAGTTTGTCTGTTCGCGAATTTGTTTTTCTCGGTCTGCCAGATCGTTTTTAGGGACTGGCGTGGTTAGGCCACCATTGTTCTTAGCCCGTGAAACCCATAAATTACGGTTGGATATGTTTAATTCCTTAGCTATCTGTCTCTGTGATTTCCCACATGCATGCAAAGCAACAATAGCACCTCGACAATCACTCTTAAGTTGTTTTTTAGCACACATTATATATAAATTTTATTTACACCACTTTCTGTAAAAAAAAAAAATATCAAGAAATTTACAAACAGTGAAATCTGACAAATTTGAGACACAGCCACCCGCAACGAAGGCTACCAGAACACTAATTTGAGAATGCGTTGGATAGCTCTCATATCAGCGAGCAACCTCAAAGTTACCAGATGTCGCTAGAACAAATAGAAAGTGAATTACGTGTCTCTGAATATTAAGGGAAAATATTGTATTTTCTTGAGTGATCGGATACTTTTCGCGGGCACTGTACATATATTAAAGTTGGCTGCCGTGCCATTGCGCTTACTAAGTCTATACGCTCTATTACGCTCGTTTATAAACTCTCCTATTTCCCTAGTCCACCACTTCGGCCTACCACGATTTCTAGCGCGCTTGGGCCTACGAGGAATAAACTCCCTTTCAATATTCCTAAAACTTTCTTTAAACGCCACCGAACGCAAATTTGTGTCATTGCCCATAAATAAGTTATCCCAGTCCACTACTCTCATCCTATCAGCAAAACTATCAAAATTAGCCCTACGAAAATCAGGGACTTCTATTACGTTACTATCCTTAGTGTTTTCTATCAATAACTTAAACCTAAGAATTTGATGATCACTACATCCTAAACTCTCGCCTACTTCTAAACCTTCGACTATATTCTCGCCGTTCGTCATCACCAAATCTACTCAAATAAAGTCAACCAATCTCAAACCCTCCTCATTACCAGTAAAATTCTCGTAATTAACATTAGGGCAGTTAAAGTCTCCGACAATTATACTATTCCGATTGTCAATAAAATTACCAAGAAGTGAGTAAAATCTAGTATCTGTATCGAGGGGTTGAACGGGAGGTCTATAAACAACAACAAAATTAAAACTAATACTACGCGCCCTAACTTCAACACATATCGCATTAATTGCTGCCGGAAAATCTAACTTAACCTCGATAACCCTAAGGGAATTACGAATGTACAGCAAAATGCCTCCACCAAACCTATGTAACCTATCATTAGTAAAGAGTTTAAAACCTGGTATATCAAGTTCCCCCAACAAGTTCCGAGTCACGGTATTTAACCAAGTTTCAGTGATAGCAACTATATCATAGATGCCGGAATAAATTATCGCCTTAAATTCATTTAATTTATTTCTAATACTACGCGCGTTACAATAAAAGACGTTTAAATTTTTTTTTACCACGGGCCCGCGTTTTAAACTATTTATCACGTCGGGCCCGCGTTTCCCAGACCCACAACGTTTATAGAAGGCTTCGACCTATACAGCTTTCGCACGTTTTCGTCAATTAACCTACCTAGTCTAGCATTACCTATTTCATTAAAATGCACCCCATCTTTTATAAAAAGGCTAGGATCACTGAATTCGGACCACAGCTTTACGAAGGGTACATTTTCCTCAGCACAAATCTCTTCTAATTTGTTATTCAAAAATATTGTTTTTGACGTAATTCTAAGACCCAACCCGTGCCGAGGGGTAATACCTAGAACTAAAGACCTATCTGACCTCGCCTTCAGGGACCTAATTAACCCACTATATCTCTCCAAACGGTCAGGCACTCTCGTATCGGGCCTATACTAGTCGTTGCCTCATACCATCGTCACCAACATTGAGTGACGGGAGGCAACGTCAATCCTATCCACTTCGTCTCTAACTCTGTCAACCCTGGCCCCTGGGAGACAGACCCTCCTCCTCTTGGTTGGATGCCGTTTAACGAACTCTTTGTCCATGTGGCGCACTAAAGAGTCCCCGATTAAAACAGTTTCCCCTCATTCACGTCCCTTTCCAAATGGGCGAAAGGGTTCGAAACCTCGATAGGGGGGGAATTCCTATCACCTAACGTACGCGGCCAAGCTCCACCCTTAACCTCTCTAAATCCCTCGCTATCTACTACTCTCGGACTAACCTTAACCTCTTCCTCAACTCTATCTAACCTTCCCGACAAGCTACCTACAGTAAACTAGAAACTAGGTTACGCACCTCACCCTTCAAATTACTAACGTCTTCAACGTTAGTATTGGTTCGGCCTACGTCAACCGTAGCCCTACCCCTGCCCTCATCAAGCGTTGCAAGTCTTTCCGCTACCTCACGTACACTGCGTTTTATGTCAACTAATTCCTCAATGAACTCGCAAAAGAAACAAACTGATCTATCGGTAATCGCCACTGGACCGCCGTTATAATCCTTAAATTCCGAATACCACCGGTTTACCCTACACCTAACACACGACGCTTTCTGCGAAGGCATCGCGCAGTTAAAAATTAGTTTAAACCGTCACAGGTATAAGTTAAATTAAGCCGGCACGCTATGAAAACTTCTAAATCGCTAAAAACCACTAATATTCAATTACTTAACTATAACAACGTAAATTTAAACGCAAGTATATAAAATTCAAAACTATCCAAAGGCAAAATTCTCAGCAATATACAAAAGTAGATGCAATATCAGAGAGCTCAGGAAATGCGTCTTGCAATGATTGAAAAGCTGACTCAGGAAATTTCCTTATGTTGTCTTCCTGTTTTTTAATATCCAGGAGCTGAAAAAATGCTATATTTTTCAAACTTTGAAACCTAGTTTCGATTTGACCGCAAATTGCACCCAAAATTTCATAAAATAGCCTTCTCTGTGTTACCTTAATATCTTCGACAGGGTCATTTCTTCTTCGCTTATTTTGAGGATAGATTCCATCAACTGCTGACCAAAGTTCATTGAAATCGTTTCTCTTTTTTTGCAGAATAGTCACCAGTTCATTTACTTTATTCATGCAATAGGATGTGCCAAATATTCTATTCTGTGGAATGTCAAATATGACATTTGTGTGTGGGAAGATACTATCAAATATATTCAACACTAAATTGAACTCAAAGTCTTTAAAGTTAGACGAAATTGCTTGAGCACAGGTATAAGTTTCAGTATCCCAATCACCACCATTATCAACCATAATTTGAAATAGGTCAATCAGTTCTTCCTTGTACTGCGAAACTGTTTCATCCAAGCAGTGATTATACTGTAACTCCAACAAGTAGGGGCCACTTTTGGGAATCTTTTCTTCACTTCACAATCTAAAAGATGAACGCGCTTTGTTGACTTTGAGAAAAATAAAGAAAAGGCTTTGAGTTTTGCGAAAAATTTCTCGCATTCCTTTATGTTCGTCATGGATTGCGACAAAACGAAATTCAATCTATGGGCCATGCAATGAATAAAAAGTGCTTTTGGATATTTTTCCCTAACTTCCTTTTAAAGCCCATTTAACTCTCGGGACATCACACTTACTCCATCATAAGTTTGTGCAACAAATTTTGATTCAATATTTAATCCATCAACTAATTTGAACACCCACTTTGAAAGGCCAAGAGCTGTTTGGTCTGCACTAACATCTGGAAATCCCAGAAACCTTTCACGAACTTCCCCAGTAGCATGGGCACAAAAGGCGAGAGCGCAATGCAAATGCAAATGTTGATCAATGTTGCATAAGGTATGCAACAAGGGGGAGAGGGAAATGGTGCAAGATGCTATGCAACAAGGGAAATGTTGCAAGTTGTTATGCAACATGGGGCTGTTGCAAGTTGTTACGCAACAAGGGGGAATGTTGAAAGATGTTATGCAGCAAAGCGGAGGGAGATGTTGCAAGACCAACAAGGGGTTATGCAAATTGGAGGCGGAGTTATCCCCCAAGAGAAAGAGAGATGAGGAGAGAGAGAGGAGGAGAGGTGTTCGCCTGGCAGGAGCAAAGCGCATATTAAGACTTCAGCCGAGCGGCCATTGTCTTAATATGTTCCTAATCAGTCAGCTCGCTTAATCAGTCAGTTAGCTTATCTGGCTGAGTTGCCAGTTTGCGCTTATTTATTTAATTAAAGCTTATATTCTGGCTTAGGCCGCCAGTTGGCTTAGAAAGCTTCTTAGAAGGCATAAATGGCCTGTATATATTAATAACCCTCGAAAGAATTAAAAGCGCACACAAACGCACATACATTCACCGACTGTACGCCCATAAAGCCCCTATTATCACACACACACACACATAATATATATGTATATATATATTTAAACTGATTGATGCATGCAAAGCCCCAATAGCAAAATATATACGAACACAACCACCACACAAAAAAAGCATCACATCACGAACAATCGTCTAAGTATAGACTTTTAGGAGCTCATCCCATCAACAGCACATGGTGAGGTGAGGACTACGACTTTTAGGAGCCCATCCCATCAACACCACGTAACCGATATGAGGACTACAACCAAGCGTCCAAACTTAAACGATTGGTGGTGAAACTATTACACAACAACCCACCAACTCCTGGTAGACCGACAAATTCTCTAAATACGACCCAATAGACAGAGCTATTAAACATAAACAAACGAGGCCTATTTGACATTTGGTGGGGCGATCTTTTAAACAAAAAATCGAATAAGATAAACTAAGTTTAATACGAATACAAATTTTCATCATAATACGCAATTTTATCCTTAAACTATAACATGAAAAGCATTAATATGATTTTTAAAACAAAGTAGAAATTAAATTAGGGGTAACTTATTAATTTTTCCTCTTTTAGCCAATTATTGTGTTTCAATATAAATTTATCTTTAAGACACCAATATATCTTTAAACCTTATTAAAAAATATTAATATGATTTTTTAAAACAAAATAGATTCTATTTCGAGGTAACTTATTCATTTTTTCCTCTTTCGGCCAATTATTTTGTTTCAATATAAATTTATCTTTAAGACACAATTTTATCCTTAAACTATAACATAAAAAGCATTAATATGATTTTTAAAACAAATTAGATTCTATTTCGGGGTAACTTATTCAGTTTTCCTCTTTTGGCCAATTATTTTGTTTCAATATAAATTTATCTTCAAGACACCAATATATCTTCAAGCCTTATTACAAAAAATATTAACACGATTTTTAAAACAAAATAGATGCTATTTCGGCGTAACTTATTCATTTTTCCTCTTTTGGCCAATTATTTTGTTTCAATATAAATTTATCTTTAAGACACCAATATATGTTTAAGCCTTATTACAAAAAATATTAATATGATTTTAAAAACAAAATAGATTCTATTTCGGCGTAACTTATTCAGTTTTCCTCTTTTGGCCAATTATTTTGTTTCAATATAAATTTATCTTCAAGACACCAACATATCTTTAAGCCTTATTACAAAAAATATTAATATGATTTTTAAAAAAAAATAGATTCTCTCTCGGGGTAACTTATTCATTTTACCTCATTTATTTGCAGCCCTGCGCGACACTGCTGCATTATTTTTTAACATAATTGAAACCAGCATTCACGATCATATTAAATCTTACTGTTGAAGATATCCTGAAATAATGATGCAAAATTATTTTAAAAGGTATAGACTGTTCGAAATATCTTAAACTTTGATGCAAAAAACAAAAATATAACTAGATTTTAAGTTTTAGCTGGCTTACCCCAATAAATATCGTTTTCTAAACGTATTTATAAAAAAATGGAATTTATGGCATAACTCATATAATTGCACCTTCTACAATTCAATAATTGGATTTAACATGATTTACTTGCCTTAAATTTATTGTAATTTTAAACCAGCTTTTGGGACATATTAAATTAAATTTCCTTCAGTGCAATTCACGAATTAAACACGGCCTTGAGGATTCGAATTCTAATACAGCGTATTGTCACAAAAACATTTAAAAACGTAGAAGATTGGATTCCATCCACACACCCCAGATTTCACGGGGCAACCAATCACAGTCCAGTGGGCGGAGCCCAGGACCTCTGTTTGGCCGCTTTGCAGGTCTACGTGTCAAGCCCCGCCCAAAACTCACTGATAGCCAATAGGAAGCTAGCGTTTGTGTGTTGTGGGTTGGTCACAAGCCCCTTTATAAAAGGGAGCAGTTCATCTCAGAGCCTCAGTTCGTATGTTTTTTCGCTTAGTGCTTTTCACACATACACTATGAGTCAGTTACCGCTCTACAATTCTCCTGATTTGTTTGAAGATCAAGATTTCTACCCATCAGCTGCGCTCCACCTTTTTAGCGTTGCAGATCGGAATGAACTTTTATCTACGCAGATTGTTACGGAAAATTGTGACGAAATGCAAGAACCGTTCAATGAAGACAATGTTAAAATGTAAGTGATTATATTCTGCGGTTCATTCAGTGTTAACTTATAAGTGCCATAATAATTGTTTTGAAAAATAGTTTGTATTTATTCTCGGTCTATATATAATGTTTCAACCGGTGTTAACTTATAAAGGCCACAATAAACGCATTTTAAAAAATATTTTTAATTATTCACTGTTTCCTTCGGGGTTATTTCGGCATATATATATATATATATATATATATATATATATATATATATGGTGGAGCTTTAATAATACATTACTCGATAATTTAAAGATGTATTCTTTCGTTTATAATTAGTAATCTAATTTCTTTTATTCTGAATTTTTCTACAACGTAAAAATGAATCCCATTATGTTTTTAATTATTGTCTGTTTCCATCGTGATTATTTCGGCCTACATATATATATATATATTATATATATATATATATATATATGGTGGAGCTTTAATAATATTTTTCTTGATAATTCAGCACCGCAGTAGGATTTTTAAATTACCAAAACTTTTAACAATTATCTACTTTTTTATTATCATTTTTTAAATTCGTGGCATTTTCTCTTAGTGTAGCTCTTTATTTTTACTTAACCTTATAGGACCGATGCAGAACTTGATCGTGTTATAGCTACTTTTTAAGAAATGGGAATAAATGATATGGATGCTTCTACGCACAGCCAACCCAGTGACCTGAATACAGAAGTCGAGGTATTGGCTCACATCTGGTCCAGCGAGTGCCAGGTCATCGAGGAACTAATGTAAGTATTTTTGAGGTGAAGAACAAAACACATTGTATTTTCATTTATTAAATGGTAGAAAACATGTACAAAGCAGGTCCGTTAACCAGTATCCGTTAAATAAATCTTAATGGCTACATTTTACAGTTACAAATGTATATACAGCTTTACACAATATAGATATACACGGCTGAGTGCCGAGTGAGTCAAAATAGTACATTCTTTCCCTACTTTTAACATACATTGCAAACCAATGAATCCCATCAACCCCCACATTGTCGATGTTAACGATAATCCCGTACCAGTTTCTCGTACTTGGCAGCTTTAATATTTCATTCTTCGCAAACACCCCGATAAATTTTGAGCGTGTGAAACGGTCACTTTTCATTACTCTCTGGAGTGTATTCGCGTCCATTTTAAAAGTCTGTGACCACGGTCCTGAAACGATCAACTTCTATTAGTGCCTGTGATTCGAGGTAAGCTAGCACACTTATAGGCACACTGAGATATTCCCACTCTGCTGTGGACTTAAATGCTTGTTTGCGCCAGCAGACAAGTCAGGCGTAATATCAAATGAATAAATGTTAAATTCTTCGAGAAGTTCTTTCTGCGTTACACCAAACCCAAGTTCGTCACAGGCACCGGTATTATGAGCCAGCCTCTGATGAGTAATCCGTAATCATGGTCCATCCCAAAGCGATGCCATTTACGTATATAGTAATATTTATAAGGCCGAAATTCTCGAATTTAAAGGCATGCATTTTATATTTTCCATTCGTCGAGGCGTGGTCCTGCATTCCAATTAATATCCTTTTAGGTAGGACTCCAAGGGCCACGTTTTCTAGTTGCCTCGAGGCCAACCCGGCGGGCACCGTGTATAGTTTGATCTGTACCCTGTTAATTGGGTATTTTACTGTGGCGTGTATTAAGTCTTTCTCAATTTCTATTTGTTTTGGCGAATTTAATTTCACTCGGCGTATACGCAAATACGTTTCCATGATGTGAATCAAAACGGGTTTCGCTCCCTCTTCTTGATCAGACCCCAGATTTATGCAGATCTCAGGAATCGTGCGGGTAAGCTTCAACTTCAGATCCACCCCGTTCATAAGCAGTTTCTCCTGGAATGTGAAATTTGTATGAAGACGTCCAAAACATTCGTATATCTTTTTTTTAGAATTTTTAAATTTATCCTTTATATCATTTTGATCTTTAGTATAGTAATATCCCTCGGCGGTTAAAAAAGTGTCCTTCGCTTCTTTTGAAAAGCTGAGGACATTTTCCAGATAGGTTCGTAGGTGATAGTACCCCGTTCCTGCCGAGATGTTAAACTGGTTTAAATACACCTCACACTGGCTGAATATGGAGTGTAAAAAGTTGGTTTCAGAGTAGGCAGAGTAACTATCATCGCAGTCCGTTCCATCAGAATGGGCTATACGCAGTTTAGCGTATATGTGCATGCAGCTCGAGTCAAAAAAGTAAGGGCCTGAGCTGGGTATCACAAATTCTATAGGGGCACTCGGCGAACTAATTGTGTTCAATGGGTTAATTGTAATAAAGTCGCATGCTCAATAGAGACCTGAGTGGGGGCATATCAAAGAGGGACAGTTCCGACTTACAGCATTGTGAACTACACGGATGAATGAAACGCGCCATGACGAGTCAGAAATAGTGCCACCTCCCTCGACAAGTATTTTTCAGCCTATGATTCGTGAGAGTAGTGTCCTCAGCTTATATCAGCTAAAAAAATGATCAGCCATAGGTTTCATACGCTTAGAGCGCTTCTTTTTGTATTTCCTTTTACGTTTAGCGCCACGTGATGGTAACCCCTTCTTCCTGGCAGATCTCTTCTTTCCGCCACCACGCATTTTTCTCTTGCATCTTTGATGATTTCGTCCCGTGTACGTTTTAAATGTTTTTTTAGAGCTTCTTCTTAGTTCCGCCCATTATGTCTTCTGCCGCGTTAAAACCTGTTTGTAACGCCTTCCGCCCTAGGTACCTGGCACCCCTCTTCAACAGTGGGACAGCGGTGCGTAGTATGGATGAAAAAATGGATCCAAGTCCACTCCCACGTTGGTATCTCACTCCTCGGTAGACTGTGAATGGCCTTCGAGTCATTATAAACGGCGAAAGTGTAGTTTCACTGTTAAGCTCCCATCACCGAATGGAAATTTTTTCCTCAATCGTTCTTATATATCGAGATGTTGGTTAATAGATTAGTCGCAACATTCACATAATGGGGCTTGTCATATGTAATGCTCAAACTTTTCCCTCTATGGATGGGGATGTGTGCAATGCGCAACAGGCGCTCCTGGGTGTCCCCAACAAATTGGTGCCCTACGATATTGCTGTAAATGTAGCACATGTCTTGGGGCGGAGAGCTTTCACCCAATTTCTCCATCTTCGATTGATACAGTAAGCTGGACAAGTCATGCTGTGTCTAGTGAAAGGTATCTCTTTGGAGAGCTGCGCGAAATCGGCCCTCAGCCACAACTGTGAACAGCTCTATCTTTAATAATTCTACTAAGCGTTGACTTTAACTTCAATGTGCATGCAGGCGTGTCTATGTTTACGACTTCAAAAAGTAAATCGTTTGTCAGGTACGACTTTTCAAGACTTGTTTAACTCCGTCACAATGTCCATGGCTGTATCATAATGCCCGTTTCCTAGAGATACATTTGTGCTATAGTACTGTTCCTCACCGAACAAGACTGAACGCATAATATTGTCTAAGGTTATGCCTAATTTTTCGCACTCATCGATTCTTCTAAGGATCAGAAATATGATTTGCTCATTTTCAAGAGTTAAAAATTTGGAGACTAACTGGAGTTCACATAAGCCCACCTCATACGAATCACGCTCTAATTCAATGCTTCCGTGGAGTTCTGTCACAAAGTTGGCGATGGTGTTGTTAGGATGACAGACAGAGAAGAAGAGGACGGGAATGTGACATAGAAGTGGCTAGGCGCCAGGTTGCATAATAATTAAGCTTCATTATTGCAGTAGCTTTTAAATAGGTGTTGAAGCTTTCTAAGTAACCCAGCCATTTCACCAGGTACATTTTTCTCTTTCGTGAACCCTTCCTGCCTAAAATTTTTTCAATTTTAAACAGACTTTTTCCTAAATTAAATGTCACTTTCTGCAACTCCTCGCGGTAAAAGCCTCCAGCGATTTCTTCCCCATTCAAATCTTGAACGTAATACATCATTATCTCACCTTTAGGTCTCATAGCACGGACTTTAAAAATCTCACGTGTCCATCCTTGCTCAAATCCCTTCGCGAATTTATTTCCCGAACGTGATATCCTTACATAATCATTGATTTTGAAATGTGTAGAGTGTGGTGGCGGTGCTCCATCTCTTCTCACCTCTGGCAGCGTACCTCTTTCTAAAACTTCGTTAGGTTGTGCCAATCGTACGGTGGTGTGAACGGTTGTATGGTGAAGCCAATGACCCGAGAACGTTTATATCTGTATGTGTTTTTATGTGTAAAATAGCGATGCATGCGTTCCTTTATGTACGTTGAACTCTTTCAGCTAAGAGGCCTTATGTATAGAATGCTAGTGTAGTAACTGATATTAAACTCTGTCAGCATGTTCTGAAAAGCGCGACCTATAAATTCTTTCCCCATATCCGTACAAAAAGCCAGGAACCCTTTTTTTTTAACATCACGTTTTGGTCGCTTTAGCAACTGTTTCAGGCGATTTATTTTCAGGGGAATTAGCCACAGATATCTAGAGAATACATCTATTATGAATAGGATGTAGCGTATCCGTCATTATACAGTGAATTGCATGTCTGTTAAATCCTTGCCAAATAGAGTCAATCGAAGTCCGCGGTTGTCTTGGCCGTTTTAAACCTTTTTCTCACCGTTTATGAAGTATAAATCATCCTGTTCCCGCAAAAACCGCTCAACATCTTTTTCCCTACATCGTAAACACCTCTGTACAGTCTATTAACGCCACCATAGGGCGGGGAGAAATGTCATAATAGCGTTTACTTAATATGTTAGCCATTTGCGTATTTTAGAGACACGTGGATAAGGTTGGCGTTTGTTCTCTTCTTTCTCCTCTTCAGAGACGCTGCTGCTGGGGGCGATGGCGTACTCAGTTGTGACACATGCGAGACTTGATCCAGCTTTTTAACCTATTCAGATTACCTATCAATGTTTTGGGGACATTTATTTGTTGTAGTCTTGCTTTAATATGCTTCCATCCTGTTGGTGATCTGTTTTCTCACCAGATCATGAACAATATCAACGATATTGGATCCTGTACCCTTGTTCCTTCAACAATGACCTCGCCTGTATCGGCCACTGTATGATGGGGTCCTCACTCAATAGATTATAAAGACTTAAGCCTTTATTCCTCAATGTATGTGGGACTGTTTTTTAACACATGTTCGATGTGTTGTTCCGTTTTCTTTGGTTGGTCATCTCTAACGTTGGGCAGGTCCTGTGTCGCCATGCTCAGCGCTACTCGCGCTGTGCCTAATAACCACGGGGAGCTCTGTGGATCCTTATAATTTCGTACTCATGAAAATTTCTGCAAAGCCTCTTGGTACAAGATCCTTTCTCATCAGGTGACTTTTCACTGTTTAATAGGGCTAGCAACTCGCTTTCCATTCTTTTAAGCCTACTTTACGGGGTTCTAGAGCCGTGTCTGGAATCTTTGAACTTTGCAATGAAGCATACACCTCGTGCGGAATCACAACCACCTTCTTCATTATATTAATCTAGTCAGTAAAGGACCCAAAACTGAAAATAAGATGAGGAATGATCCTCCTCTTTGTACAATAATTCGCTTTTTCTTACCCACAGTTTGACTTTTATGAGCGAGCGCTCGTATTATGTTCTTGTAACGACGTAAGCGAGCCTTCTGAGAGGGTTTCATTGGCACATTACATTTTATAACATTAAGACAGATTTCACAGATGCATTTTAAAAAGTCAGGAGTCGATATTTTTAACAAACATCTGTTGCAGTGCCCGGGGCAATCGTTGATAGATTTTTATTAATTCACGATATTTCTTCAGCCTATTTGTTTCTGGAATATACACCGTTTCAGGTTCGCTTGGAATATATTCGTTCTTAGAAGCACCCTAAACGTGTTTCGCGGGTGAAGGTCACAAAGCAAATATCTAACGCTGGCTTGTGGCTTCTTTATAAACCTCCAAAAACTCCTTACGTTGATTCGGGAACATTTGATTGGCTAATACCCCAATTTGTGACACATCTCTACGTTGTGCGAATAAGACTAGATATTGTGTATTTAGCGACACATCGCGCATGTATCTATTTTTGAAAAATAGATTCTGGTTGATGAAGAATACGCTTATGTTAAGATGGTGGAGAACACTGTAAATGTCTCGGCAAACGTTTTATCCATTTCCAACATGAGATCGTCAATTACAATAACTGTATGCTCATTACCTTTTAACGAATTAACGTCATATACACCTTGTGGAACAAAATTTCATCTTGGTACTCGTTGAACACTGACTGATACGTCGAATAGCACCATATTACTTTATGCACAAATTTTGAGAACATCTCCCCTTATCTTTAATGATTTTAAGCATAAATACAGTTTTTCCACATCCTGTAGGGCCAGATATAATACATGTGGAGGGGCTTCTGAACCTGAATTTTTCTACAGATTCCATCTCTAACACGTCACACTAGCCCTGTTCAAAAATCAACTTTTTTTATTTTCATAGGTTTCTGTACTTTTTCCCATGCTTTTTGACCTGAAAAGGCCGAAATCACAACCATTTTGACCTAGGTTGTTGGGAAGCATTGCCGCATGGAGCTTTAAGTTTTCTGCCTTGAAATCGGCCAAAAGCACCAGTTCCGGGGTCCCTTGAATCATGTTTTGCACTATAACTTTTTATCTAAACAAGATAGAGCAACAAAATAGGCACCAAATTAAAGTGTTTTTAATCCTCTTTCTAACTTATACAATTATGATAGTCTTGGAACAAGAAATGGCACATTGGTACATACAAAGATTTCAGAAATATCACAAAATTCGTTTTCTCACACTCAAGGCAGACAAGGCGCCTTATTCATGACACAAATTTGAGATTAACATTTTGTCACAAGTCTAATCGATCAAGAAGTGAAAGCATTACATGATGATTAATTTCATAATGACATTTACACAGTCAGTTGTTGAGAGTTTGTTTCTTGAAGCTGTCAAAGCGGCGTCTGTTGAACTCCACAGCTTGAAGGAGATAGTCCCTTTGCTTGGCATCTGTTGTTATGACATTTGCAAAGTCGCTCATCATCTTGACACCACGTTCAGCAATGTCATTCACCGCTTTCAGATTCTTAACATAGTCCAACGCTTTTCTGTAGTCCTCATTCTGTGGCCAAGACGTGACAGGTTCCAGAAGCCACTCGGATCCAATGTTCAGTGTGTCCAGCAGGAAATGTGATTCTGGGCCAATGAGATCAACCAGGGTGGTCTTAGCTGTGACTCTCTGGAATAGAGGCTTTCCTGTTCTGAAGCTGTCTGGCTTCTCAGTGGCATGTAACTGGGCAGCAATGTCGTGCTTCAATGTGTCACTCAATCTACTGCTGAACAGGGCAAATGGCACGACTTCCTGCGTCAGGTACCATTTGTGGTTTTCCATCTTATTAAGTACTGCATCAGCAAGCTCTGGGTCAGTTTTCTTGTACTTCAACATGTCCTGGATTAGACTTAGATCATTCACGGGAGCATCTGCAGCAGACATTGACATCATCCATACAGGAGTGTAGAACAGCGCAAGGAAGGTGTTGAGTCTTTCCAGCTTTGATACAGTGTCTTCGTCGTACTCAAGTTGATCTGCAAACATCAGCATTTTCATGGAGTACAGGTTTCTGGCCATCCATCTGGCCTGATGAATGGCGCCTGGTCGACTCCAGTGAATACCTCGAGGAGGCGTTCCTCCAAGAACAATGACTGTCAGTTCAGCCATTTCCCTGTAGTCGGCTCTTGGAAGCCTTTCTGCTGTTAGAATGTCTTGGAGTATTTCTTCACTGTTCTTCTTCTTTTCCTTCAGCCATTTGCTGTTGATAGCCAGCATCTTTGGGTTTTCCTTGGACAAGTCCGTCCAAACATCCTTCAGATGCTGAAACCAGGGATTATCTGGCCCCTTCACCTTCCCAAACAGCTTCTCCCAAACTGCTCCTACTAGGATTTCCAGGATGTGATGTCGACAGGCCAGATAAAACACCTTTTTGTTCAGCATTTTCTCTAGCAGTTTGGCAGCTCCTCTGTGAACTCCACTGTTACTGGATGTAGTGTCAAAAACAAGGGCAGTAACATTATCCGTAAGTTCCCATGTCTCCAGTAAATCCATTGAAGCCTCAGCCTGAGCTGTGCCAGAAGAATTGTCGATGACAGGTACTCCCAATAACTTTCCTTCAATGTATGAAGGTGGACCAGACACTAGCACAGCTAAAGTCTCTGAGGTACTTCCAGGTTCACTGCCCAAGACATCTTTGAGCAACTTTCCATCCCAGTGTAAGGCAGCGTACTGTGGGGGGTTTTCACAAAACTTGGACATGTGACTCTGGCTGATATTATACCTGGACAGCATTCTGTTGCGACGTGTTGTTGAGGTTGAGATGACGAAGTTATCCAGATCAGCCCCTCCAGCTTTCAAGGTGGCAGAAACCATGGCAGTAACTTGATTGTCTGATAAACCAAGACGATCAGCTGTATTGCAGATGACATCACATTCCATGACCTTCCTTGGAAACGTCAAAGTCACACTAGTCACAGTGTCTTGATGGTGAGAACATCCAGGACGAGGCTGATGGTAATCCATGTCCTCTGTGTTAGCGTCGTTGTCAGTTGAGTCACCCCAGGTAATGTCATCCACATGAACAACTGCCTCTTGTTCTGCTGCAGCTGTAAAATAGTACAACATGTTAAGACAGTAATTGTTAAGTACATGCTAAATATCGCAATGGAGTAAAACTTAAAACTTTTTGTGACGTTCAAAGTAATTAGTTTTACCGTGTTCTTGTCTATGCTGCAGTCTTTCATTCCTCATCTTTCTTCTCTCTGGATAACAGTCTGTTGTTCTGTATTTCCTGGATTGCATCTGGAGCTCCTATATCGAACAGGCTGTCTAATTCCAGCACAAATGCTCCTCTCTTTCCTCCAGGGTTACTTGCTCTTCCTTTGCTTTTCACCAGAGCACGATGTTTCTCATGTAGTTTCATGAAGAGCTTCATTGCGTTGTACTTGGTCATTGTCTTGATCCTAGCCATCTGCCAGAATGGGATGATAGATTCAACTGTTTCATATGCAAGGTCTTGAACCATGGGCCTCCCTGCATTTTCTGGTAAATTCTGAAGATTAAGGAAATACTTGAACGCCTGTCTGTTGGTGGGAAGCTGGGAACCACTGATAAAAGCTGAAGGGTATCCAACCAGGAAAGTTTCAGTGAGAGATCTGGTAGATGGCCCAGTTGACACCTGCCTGTGGACAGTACGTGGAGGTTCTGAGATATCAACTGTGCGCCCACGGAGCTCCCTCAGCTCCTTGCTTAATGCCATTGTGAAGTTGTAACTTGTAGATGGTTTCTAGATTCTGATTGAGTTTCTGTTGTTTCCTGAAAAATGATAGATAATTATTATTATTATTATTATTATTATTAATTATTATTTATTATTATTATTATTATTATTATTATTATTAATTATTATTTATTTATTATTATTATTATTATTATTATTATTATTAATTATTATTTATTTATTATTATTATTATTATTATTATTATTATTTACTAATTTTATGCTTTTTCATTTGATACCTAATTTGTTGCTCTATCTTGTTTAGATCAAAAGTTAAAGTGCAAAACATAATTCAAGGGACCCCGGAATTGGCGCTTTGCCGATTTCAAGGCAGAAAATTGAAAGCTCCATGCGGCAATGCTTCCCAACATCCTAGGTCAAAATAGTTGTGATTTTCGGCTTTTTCAGGTCAAAAAGCATGGGAAAATGTACAGAAACCAATGAAAATAAGAAAAAGTTGATTTTTGAACCAGCCTAACGTCACACCCCTAAGTTGGTAATTTACAAAATATTACAAATTTTGAGTGCTGTTCCTTATATTTTGTTTTCTTCCACAGAACTGTGAATGACGACGATGTACATCACCCCATCATCGATATCACATACGAACCCGTTGATTGAGCAGCTACAGAACCCTTCTCCGCCGACAAGCCCTCACCAGCGACACCTGTAGCATGCGACAGTTCAAAGCGGAAGCATAATAAAGAACCCTCCACGTCAGGTGTAAAGCGCGCTAAGATTGCTCCGGTTGTTAGATCCCTAGTAATAGATCCCCAACCCTCAACGTCTTACGACACAACCCCCACAATAGTACCTTCCTCAAATATGCCCCATTGTTCAGATCCGGGTACTTCCTCCATAACAGCTTCTCATACTCTGGAGGATGGTATAACATTCGAGTTGATGCGGACCGCTACCCCCACCCATGACTAGAAATCGGTACGTGGTCAGGGTTGGCTCTGGGTCATGTATACCAACGGACTGCGGCGCGTAGTTGAACGTATTGTGGAGGTTGCCCTTCAGAACCGCGACGAACGTAAAGTCCGGACGAGGTTATCCTTCAGGTTCGGGTCAGATGAGGGGGACGGTTTTTCGGTGGTAATACCGTTCAGACGTTTGGCGGCTATAGATATAGACTATATCTTGGGGCGTATATTGCAAGCCTCTCAAAGTTGTACATCCTTCAATATGGACAATTTCATGGTAGATATTGACAGAGTATTCCGGGTTGCGAGTCATAGTGCCACACCTTATACTCTTAATTTCAAATGTCCGGTTATTTACAGAAATCATTTAAACGTAGATCGTGGTTGTGGTTTTATAGCAATAATTTTAGCTCATATGTTCACTGTGCTAAATACTTGGACGCGAAAAATTTGGTTGCACCACGGTTGTGCAGCGTGCCCGTAAACTGGCTTCAGATTGTAAGGTTGAGTTTGAGTGTAATATGGGTCCTGAAGAACTGAGAAGGGCCGAGCAGGAAAAGAATGCACGTGTAGTCGTATTTGGAATGGATGATCGCCGTAGGACTGTTTATGTTTTTAAAAGCAGCGTGAGAGATCGTACCAGACCGCTAATTATTTTAGGATTGTCAGGAACATCGTATCTCCCCATCCGTTACATAAGGGCTCTCTACGCCAGTTATGATAAAAGTCGAAAATGTCGAAGGCATCTTGATTTGTGTAAGGGTTATCTCGAGTTTGCTAATGATATAGTGAAACATTGTAAGGAATGCTGCATGGTATGTGAGCAGTGTAAAAGCCCAAATGTGAAAGTCAGGTAGTTGAAATCTAGAAGAGGGAATGTAATGTGTGTAGACGTACATTTATCAATAATAAATGCTTTGAGCTCCATAAATCAAATGGCACTTGCAGGAAAATGAGGATTTGTAAGTGCGCTATGTTTCACATGATGGATAATTGGGCGAATTTGAAACATAAATGCGATGAAATTCACTATTCTACATGTCATGAAAAATATAAGGCGGATGGAGTGAAGCATGTATGTTATATGAAAGATGCTAAACCTAAAAATAGCCCTGGTATAACCGTGTACTACGATATAGAAACTTACACGAACACTGAAACTAAAGAGATCAATCCACATTTACTCGTAAGTCAGACTATCTGTGATGAGTGCATGGAGCTCGAGTGTGATGAGTGCCACAAATGTGGAAAACGGACAAACGTATTTAAAACTAATGCATACGACAGCCCTGTGAAGCTCTCTGTGTCCTATATTGTCAAATTAGCGGACAAGTTAAATAAAATTACTGTATATTTTTGCCCATAACGGGGCGAAATTTAACACACAGTTCCTTTATAAGGAGATGCTTGAACACGAGTCGTCTGCGACATTTACAGGTGATTCCTTGAAAAGAGGCAACAAACTAATACAATTGCAGATAAGAGGTAATGTAGAGTTTAAAGACACCCTACTGTTCACAACTTGTAAATTAGCAAAGCTGCCCAAGGTCATGAGCGTAGCCGCCGCTGAAGTTTCAAGAGGATATTTCCCTTACACATTCCTCACTAACGAAACTTTAAATTACGTAGGACCACCTAAACATTAATTTAACTAAACCAACATGAGTGATGGTGAGCGTGAAGATTTTGACCGTTACTACAACAGTTTTATGAAGCTAATCCATACAATATAGCCGATGAATGTGAACGTTATTGCGTGAATGACGTATGTGTACTTAGAATATGCTTTCAAGCCTTTAGAGGGATGTACATAACCCATTTCAAATGCGATCCGCTGCAAGTCGCGACCACGATCGCCTCATTATGTTCTACAGTGTTCAAGAATAACTTCATGCCTAAAGACACCTTAGCAATCATTCACAGAAACACTCCCCGCAGTTATGGGCACAAGGCTATTTACTGGTTCATACACCTACAGTAACATGCAGGGGTATATATAAAACATACCCGCAACTCGGGTGAAGTACCCGTTAAGGTCAATGGTCGTGTTTTTTGGGTTGACGGCTGCTGGTGACATGGATGCCCGCGCGCTGAATGTGCCGTCACAGGGGGCCTTTATGGAAGATCCCCCGCCGACAGCCTCGCATGGACCCGTAACCGTGGTCAACTCATAGGCTCCCAGTTCACTCACAGAATCGTGTGGGAGCATGAGTATGATGCACGGTTGGAAAAAGATGCCCAGTACCGTGAAAAAATAAGGACCATCAAATGTTCAATTGTGGTGGACCCCCTCAAATGCGGTGACAGCTTGTTTGGAGGGCGCACAAACCCATTCAAGATATACTTTCCGCCTACGGAGGGCGTGAAACTCCACTACAACGACTTCTGCTCTTTATATCCCTACATGATGAAGAATAATCCGTACCCCGTAGGTGCACCTGAAAAACTGGTGGGTCCCACTATACCAACCATCGAGGAGTTTTCAGCTAACTTGAATGAGGGCTACTTTGGACTCTCTTTCGTAGACGTGCTCCCCCCTCGCGATTTATGGATGCCGATCTTACCCGTCGTTATAGATCACAAGCTCATGTTTCCCCTGTCCGTGAAGTGCGCAGAAGAGAACAACGGTGATTGTGACCATACATCCAACCAGCGTAAGATCAGAGGTGTATATACAAGCCCTGAGCTGGCCCTAGCCGTTCGCGAAGGGTATAGAATATTGAAGATACATGAGGTGTGGAGGTTTCAGAAGCTACCCAACCTTTTCACACCATATATAAATACTTTTTTGAAGGATAAGGTTGAGGCGTCAGGATATCCGCGAGGGGTTGATACCGAAGATGAAAAAACGGCTTATATTCAGCGTTACCGTGCCCATGAAGGTATACAGCTTGACCGACCCAAAATTGTTAAGAATCCTGGCAAGCGCTTTAGTGCAAAGTTATGTCTAAACAGTCTTTGAGGGAAGTTTGCGCAGAATACCGGCAAAGGAAACGTCCATTTGGCACAAAGTTATAGTGAAGTCTGGGATTATGCCAACGCTCCCGATAAAGAGGTTATGGAGATCGTGAATGTAGGTAATAGGCCTACTTACATAATAAAGTACAATATCACCGAACTGGCCACAGATACCTCACGGGTTACAAACATACCTGTAGCCAGTTTCACAACAGCCTACGCCCGTATCAAACTTTGGGGCCTATTGCACTCTCTTGGGCGCAGTGTGTTGTACGCTGACACAGATGATAGTGTGATATTCACAGCGAGGGAAGATGAATACATGCCCGCTATTGGGGAGTTCCTCGGAGAGTTAACTGACGAGATCAAGGATGAGTATGGCGATGGTGCATACGCAGACTCGTTTGTGTCAACAGGGCCAAAAACCTATCGGGTACGGGAGAGGGTAGGGGATGATACGAAGTATATCGTGAAAGCTAAGGATATTACGCTTAACCATGCGAACCGTCGAGTCGTTAACTTTGACTCGTTGAAGGATCTAGTGTTCTTGGAAGATGAGGGTGACCAGCTATCCCAACTGACCTTGGGGACGCACAATTTTCGGGTGCAGAAACTGGGGTGTGTGAAGGAACTTAGGGGCACGAAGGTATGCCGTAACACCTATAGGAAACGTTACCAGGTGCCTGGTACCTATGATACCCTACCCTTCGGCTACCTTAACCCTTGATTGTATTTACATATATGTGTATCGATATGTTTATTTAGCACGTATATTTGTTTTAATTAAGGTTTCATTTTCTCCTTTGCGTGAGTGCGTGTTTGTGTGTGTACAGTAAAAAGATAAGCTCCGCCCACTGTAAGATCGGCAACGTGAGTCCTACCACTACCGTGCTCAGCTGACCTCTGCATACCCTTGAACTCAGAGGTGTATTCTCCCGCGTAGAAGAAAAATAATAATGACTACCTTTAATATTGCGTGTTCAACGTTTATGAAGTGGTATTCGGCAAAGTGCCAAGATTTGGTGGATACTGAAAACCTCCCTATTCCCGCCTCCTTTGATACTTTTAAGGCTACATTGAGTCGCGCGAAGGACCAAGATGTTCAAATACTCTACGGGTATTCTGGCGAGGGCATTGTAGGATTTCGTAGTACAAACGATGTATTGAAGTATGTTGTAGACCTAACCTTTATATAGGCTCACATATACCGCGAAGTAGAAGAAGCAACACTTTCAGAAAATAAGCAATCGTTATGGATAGTAAGTCTTGTTGATGAGTGGTCTGACAAGCGATATTATGTCATGTTACACCATACCGACTACCCGTACCCTACGGTTGAATTGTAAATCTTGTCATCATGAAGAATCTTCAGTATTTTTACCACTATATTAATATATATCATGACGAGGTTTGTAGTGAGGTTGTGGCTAATGGTCTGTGTGAGTTTTTAGCAGACTTTAAAGACGAGTATCGCTTGTTAAACAAAAAGGATAAATATGGGCATATGTTTCTCTCAAATAGTGCACCGGATTGTGAAAATATTTAGTTTGTGGAAATGAACGTCTGGTGAGTGATAAAACATTAAAGCCGGTATTGTTTCATGTAGCGGAAAATTCTGTTTGTCCAAAGGCACAAGTGTTCGAACAAACCTGTACACACTTCAGCAGTTTATGGTGTGACTCGCTCCCCCCAGTGAGCCGCCCACCCGTGTACCTCACGAAACACACGAGTTCGAACAAACCCGTACACGTTTCATCAGCGTCACTCACTCCGCCAGTCGCGCCGATCCGCCCACCTGTGGCTCATAGTCATCTCAGAGCTTGAACCGAGTGGACGTGCGAATACGATGGAGCTTCCTTTGAGAAGTACGATGTCTCCGTGACGAAGTCATTGCGCGTGTTCAGGCGTGAAACTGGCACCATTAACTATGTACTTCAAACGATTTGCAGGCAAGCAAGCAAACGTAATGTTATTTATTTAAGTGTTGAGAAGATGAGTAGAGTCTTCGTGATAGTTGAGAAGTGTGGAGAGGACCGTTATAAAATACCTGCAGGTGTAGGTACAAGAAGAGAGCAGATTAGTGATGCCCCCCTCATATGCCGTTGTTTGCAGCCCTGCATTGATATACGACTGATGTGGAAGAATGCATCTGATAATAACGTTCTTGTCCCTAAGCGAAACCGTTTCATCCTCGACAGAATGTTTGAAATCGTCGGATTTCGCAAGCTTAAGCCTATATTAGACGCTCCTGCTACGGATATCATTTATTTTGACACGGTTCTTGAATACGCATACCCCGCTCTGCTCGACGGATTTATCGAATGTAGGAATGAACACGGCGAGAATGGTCTAGAGCTGGATGCATATTTAAAAGGTTTAGATTCTTCGAAATATCCTGAACTTTGGTAGAAAGCACTTAGGCGGTACAGGGCAGAGCTTGCCTACACTGTTCACCCTGAAGAGCTGTACCTCTATATAATGAATTGCTGTCATTACGACTTGGAAGATTATTTCAATTGCCTCTATGCAGAGTGAAGAAGAGTTCACGAGGCGTGTTTATAAACTTGTATTTAATAATGATGTTGTGGTTAACGATGACTTTTTTGTGCTTTTTTTATTGTATTCTAGCCGTGTTTAAAGATAACTTGCCAACCGAATGTATAGTGGGCACGAAAAGAGTATTGAATGATATGAAAGCTATTTATGTCGAGTATAGGCATCCGTATTTAAGTTAAACGGTGAAGTATTGCTTGGACGGTTTTTCCGTGTAGTACAAAGTAATAACAATGTGAATGTAGACTCGATTACGTGTGAGTTTAGCGTTTTGCGCAGTAGAACATAAAGGATGTATATTTAATTAGTTAATTGTGTATATATGTATATATATATATGTATATATATATATATATATATTTCCTGTACTAATATGCAACTGATTATACGTTTCGTATATTATTATTTTCAATATATTTAATTATTTAATATAACTGTATATATATATTTTTTTATTTTTCCTGTACTAATATGTTGACGGTTATACGTTTTTTATATTTTTTATCATCTATTTCTCGTTCGTATTTCTTATGCTATTATTATTTTTGATCATATACGTATTCCATTGTATTTTGTTTATATATTCATCGTTCATATGCTATTATTATTTTTGATCATACATATTCCATTGTATATTTCTTTTCTATATATTTCCATTAATTCGTCTAAATATACAGAATGATGTAATGATGTTTTATTTAATTCTTTTGGTTGCACACGGTATTTAATTATATCAATTGCTGGATTCTAAAGCGGATTTATAAACCAACTGTAAAGAATATATGAATTAATTAAATAAATGGCGCTATCTGGCTACTCAACCTGTACACCTGAACAAGAAATTTACGCCTTGTAAGTCAGCTGCCTGTTTAAGACAGAATATATGCTTCAATTAAATAAATAGCGCAATCTGGCAACTCCGCCAGATACGCCAACTGGCGGGTTAAGGCAGCTGACTGATTATGCCAATCCAATAATTCGTCTAAATAAAGAGTGATGTGGTGGTGTTTTATTTAATTCTTTTGGTTGTATATATAAACGTTATTATTATTATTATTTAATTATACCAAATGGCTGGTTCGGCCTTCTAAGCCAACTGGCGGATTAAGCCAGAATATATGCTTTAAATAAATAGTGCAAACTGGCAACTCAGCCAGATAAGCCAACTGGAGGATAAAGCCAGAATATATGCTTTAATTAAGTAAATAGCGCAAACTGGTAGCTCAGCCTTCTAAGCCAAATGGCTGATTAAGCCAGAATATATGCTTTAATTAAATAAATAGCGCAATCTGGCAACTCAGCCAGATAAGCCAACTAACTGGCTGATTAGGAACATATTAAGACAACAGCCGCTCGGCTGAAGTCTTAATATGCACTTGGCTCCTGCCAGGCGAACACCTCTCTTCCTTTCTCCTTCTCCTCTCTCTTTCTCGGGGAATAACTCCGCCTCCAAGTTGCATAACCGCTTGTTGCTCTTGCAACATTCCCCCTCCTCATTTGTTGCATAACATCTTGCAACATTCCCCTCCCCTTGTTGCATAACAACTTGCAACATTCCCCGCTCCCCCTTGTTGCATAACTTATGCAACATTTATCAACATTTGCAATTGTATTGCACTCTCCCCTTTTGCGCCCACACTACTTTCCCCATCTATTGTAACATACCGCACAACACTTGAAAGCCGAGATACAGTTCTAGCATCAGTCGTTTCATCTAAAATAAGGGCCACGAAAGGGGCATCTTTTATTTCACTCTCAATTTTATTTAACAATATTTCCCCTACACTATCATTGAGGTAATTTTGAATTCTATTTGATAGACCAGAAAATAAACTAGAACGCTCTAGATGAGAATTCAATAGTGGATCATATTTTTTACATAAATTTAGCAATTCCACGTAATTACCTCGGTTATCCGACTCTTGTGATTCATCATGTCCTCTAAATGCTGACTGTTGCTCTCCAAAATAACACACCACGTCAATTAATCTTTTTAAAATGTCTCTATTTGTCTTAACTCTTTCATTGTGAATTTGGACACTCACTTTATGTTGGCGACTCATTTGTAGGTCAATCCGGGATTTTCCAAATTTAGCAAGGTTAATTGTGGAAATTATATGATTAGAGGAATTCTCATGTCTTTTGAGAGCCTTATGCATATTATTTAAATCACAAAATCCAGTTGAATTCCATGGCCCTAATTCACTATTAAATACTAAGCATGGCCAGCAAAAAAGCGTCTGTAAATTAAAACATCCAGTCATCCATGATGTTTTCTCATATTGAATCACATTGAATTTTCGCGTGCACTGCTTCGTTCTACCAGTCAAACCGAGAAATGGCTTTGGGACGTCCATTTCTTATGATGTTTTCTTTTTCACCGAAACTCTTTGTGCTGAATTTGTTCACTAGTAAGCTTTCAATGACACAGTTACACTGTCTATTATTAGCATTTTCCATATCCATATTCAAATATGTAGGGTGTCACTTTTAACACAAAAGGAATCATACACAAAAAGTTCACAAAATGAACTTGTCTCGGGTATGAATTTAAAACTACAATCAAAAGGTGGGAAAACCACTGATCAGAGGCTTTTTTCACAAAGGGAAAGAGCTACACATTTTCAGATGTCGCTAGAAAATTAACTATACAATTATATCTTGAATTTCTTGTAGTTATTTGTTTATTGTGTATCATGAACACATAAAATAGTAATCATGAATAATTTATCACTCATATTATCTTTTCTCCATCTTTAGTTCAAGATTCTAGTTCACAAAAAGCATATTAATATCTTTTAGGTTCGTTTAATTTCTGCAGCCAATGTGGCAAGTTGCAGAATGAGCCTTAACTCCAACCGCTCACGCAAGTTTGGTATCAATGAATAGATTCTATTAGTACCAAATTTGCGTGAAAGGTTTTTGGAGTTAAGCCCTATTGACATTTTACTGTCGATGTACACATTTCTAAGAATGCTCCCTTTTAATATAGTGGAACAAACGATACGAGAATTTGAAGATTTATGTTAATTATGATTTAGTTTATTCGAAAAATTACACCAGGACACATTTGAAAACTTGTCGATCGATATTTACAAACTAGTTGGTGACTCTATATTCTATATACTTTGAGTGCACCGATCTCAAAAATATAGTTAGTTTTTCCCTATCACGTATGGTTTTCTTACTACAGGGTGTGTCATAAATCCCCCATTTATCCCCAAATGTGAACCATCTTATCGAGACCAACATTGGATTGCACATGCTAAACCATAAATGTTGTTGTTATAGACTACAGTAACGCTTACATAATAATATAGGGTAAATATATATAACAACCAGTCCCGTTCCGAGCAAAATACTCTCTCCCCTCCCATCAATGGGTGGTTAACATTTGGGGACAGATGAGGTATTACAACACCCCTTGTAGCACGAAATCTTTAGGTGATAGAGTAAAACCTAATCAAAGCAGAAATAAATAGCTCATAGCTCTTGGACAAGCATATTGCTTGTTTATGAAAGAATAAAAAAATAACTGAAAGAAACAAAATATATTTACCTCCTTTACTTGCAAACATTTCAGGACTTATACCAAGCGAAGTATGTGTCGGATGCCAATAAATTGTTCTCCTGCAATCTAGACCCCAAAAGTTCTGCAGAGTCCTTAGGCAGATTCAAATCCCTGACTAAGTCATTTAGTTCGGCTTGGGTTAATGGTTTAGGATCTCGGTCAGCTGTTGGCTGTTCATAAACATCATCATTGTCTGGATTTGGAGCTGAATCAGAATCTGAATTGTATTGATCCAGACTCTCGGGTGGGCGTGGAATAGGAACTTCTGGACCATGGGGTACCGGCCTTATTGCAGATGGAAGACTTGGGTATTGAAGGCTCTCTTTATTCTTTGCATTATAACCTTTAACATTGCAAGAACAGAAGTAGCAGTCGTCGGTATGGTTTCTAGGCTCGCGCCATACCATAGGGATCCCAAATGGCAAACTTTTCTTTTTACCTTTGCTCCAATTCCTTAGTGCCGCAACACACGTAAGACAAACCTTGTGTGGAGCCCAACTTTTGTCTTGATCTCCTAATTTAATTCCAAAATAAGCATGATAAGCTCTCTTAATGAAGGTCGTTACATTTGTCCTTTGTTTTACAACATACCGACCACAAATATAACAAAATATGTCTGGACTATGGGTACATCCTCTAGAAGCCATTATTAAAATTTTAAAGACGTAATGTTAGAATTATCTATCTGAAAAATATGAAAAAACGAAATTAATTAAAGATAAAAAAGGTAAAAAATTACAAAACGCCCCAAAATTGTTTTGCTAATAACTTTAAAACTGTGGGTGATGGAAAAAAATTGGTAGCATTTTTTAATTCAGCGCAGCGAACTGCTTCAGAATCACAACTCAAAATAAAGAAATCGATTTTCATGCAGACCGGTGTTATTGACGTAGGTAACATTTTGAAAACCATTAAATATATTCTTTGTTAATAAATGATTTTTTTTCTCAATAATGCTCTTATTCTAAGATAGCCTATTTTCCAATTAAGAAAAAAAAGCTCAAATCGAGGCTCGGAAAGGATGCATATCTGAGATTGTAGTACCCACCTTTCCACTGCATACTCTTGCGCGTATTCGGGTAGTGGGCCACCATAGGGCGGGCTGAGTTCGTACAATCTCAATTTTGTTGAGGATGGAAAAATAGTGTCACATTCAAACATTGCCAAAGACTTTTTTCCTTTGCACATTTTTATAATAGGGAAGCATTCCTTCCCTTGCTTCCACTGACCGCATGCCTCTCTCTCTCTCTCTCTCTCTCTCTCTATATATATATATATATATATATATATATATGTATGTAGAGAGAGAGAGAGAGAGAGAGAGATATTGAGATCACTGTGAAGGTGGGAATGTGTCATTACCAACATTATAAATAAATAGCCATAATGAAAAGAAATGAATATATGATTATTTCTGCTTTAAATAATAATACAATATGTACGAGTGTATATATATTATATATATATATATATATATATATATATTATATATATATATATATATATATACATACTGTGTATATATATATATATATATATATATATATATATACAGGGTGTTTGAAAACTTTCTGTACAAATTGTAATGGGGGATAGGCAACACCAAGACAAACCCTTTTCGTTTATAAGTGTATGTCCGCTGACGTTACCATTCGGCGCGAGAGGACGCCGCTCCAATTGGCTAAAAGGTGAAGTGGGCTAGACTCACGCTTGCCGCGGGCATTCTTAAATCGGACGTAGTACGCGTAACATGGAGCGCTTCACGACTGCTGAGATGGCTGACATGCATATGGTGTATGGGGCTGCCAATGGAAACGGAAGAGCTGCTGTGAGGTTGTACCGAGAGCGCTTCCCAAACAGACGTGTGCCAAACCACCAAACGTTTGCGCATTTGCATCGGCGACTGCGAGAAACTGGAACATTCCATGCAAACATGCATGACACTGGTCGGGAGAGAAACGTGCGCACTCCTGACATGGAAGAAGAAATCCTACGGCGATTTGAGGACAATCCAAGCGCAAGCAGGCGAGGTGTTGCACGTATCCTCGGTGTGAACCACGACCTGGTCTGGAGAGTGTTGCACGAGCAGCAGTTACATCCGTTTCATCGTCAGAGAGTCCAGGCATTACAACCTCGGGATTACCCTCTTCGTGTGGAATTCGCACGCTGGTTTCTGCAGCAGACAGCGGTGCAGCCTAATTTTCCGGCTTATGTGCTGTTCTCAGATGAGGCCTGTTTCACACGTGAGGGTATGTTTAACATGCACAATTCTCACGTGTGGGCGCAAGCAAATCCACATACTACACGGGCGCCAAATGGTGACGTCAGCGGACATACACTTATAGACGAAAAGGGTTTGTCTTGGTGTTGCCTATCCCCCATTACAATTTGTACAGAAAGTTTTCAAACACCCTGTATATATATATATATATATATATATATATATATATATATGTGTGTGTGTGTGTGTGTGTGAGTGTGTGTGATCAGACAAAGCCCGTTCAAGTAAAAAAAATAAAAAATAAAATAAATACATTCAAAGGATGTAACTGTATTTACTGTATGTATATGATATGGCTAAGACGTCCAGCCAACACCTCTGGCTGTATTCCAAAGCCTGTTAGGAGGACCAGCGAAGCCGGCATTTTGCGTTAATTACTTGCTATGAAAGAAAGTACCGCTCTAGTTACGCAACATATATATATATATATATATATATATATATATATATATATATAAGAACTATAAACTAACACGACTGGCTGTATTCCAAAAGCCATACGACTAGCAGTACTCCGAGTTCAGCCAGGATGGCTAGGGGAGGCGACATCATGGTCCAAGATGTACCAGAGAGAAGAAGTGGCTCACTCCACTCCAGTTATGCCTTTATTAAAACCTTTAATTTTATTGTCCTTTTAAACACATACATACATACATGCATAAAGGGTGGCAAACAATGATTGCCCCCCCCCTGCACAGATGAAACTAATAGAGGTACAAAAAACTGATTGTTGCATCTTTTAGACAATTTAATTCTACGTCTAAACAAAACCACTCAATAGTTGGTGTTGCCTCCTTGTGCTTGGGGGACGGCTTCAAGTCGGCAAGAGTAGGAGGTGAGGAGAGACTCGAAAAGGTCAATGTAGTACTCAATATTTGGGAGGATTGTTTCGATGTGCTGCTCCATGATCCGGCAGCAGAATCTTTCAGGATCCATCCTGAAAGACCGAGTGGAATCCCTGATGCTTGCTGAACCACCAGCCACCTGATTCTGCCGCCGGACCATGGAGCAGCACATCGAAACAATCCTCCGAAATCTTGAGTACGACACTGACCTTTTCGAGTCTCTCCTCACTTCCTACCCTTGCCGACTTGAAGCCGTCCGCCAAGCACAAGGAAGCAACACCAACTATTGAATGGTTTTGTTTAGACGTAGAATTAAATTGTCTAAAAAATGCAACAATCAGTTTTTTTTTGTACCTCTATTAGTTTCATCTGTGCAGGGGGGCCACTCATTGTTTGCCACTATGTACATACATACATACATACATCCAAACATATACTTATAAACAATCATATATTTACAATCATATACTTACATGCAAACATATACTTATAAACAATCATATATTTACAATCATATACTTACATACAAACATTCGTATACTTATATGGAAACATAAATACATACATGTTAGGTTAGGTTACCCCACTCCCTCCTTGAAGGGTCTAACCCCCACCTCATTCTTGCATAATTCCCCTCCCCTCTCCCCTTTCCTGCAGTGTTGCATGGCACTGGCACTCTTGCAAATCAATATTGATCCTGTTGCATGCAATTGATTTGCACTCTTCATTTATGCAGGTATACTACTCTTCGAAACACTAGATGGCAGAAGAGAGAAAAAACTAACGCAAAAGTGGGAAGAGTTTTGGTTCTTGTTATAAATAATCTATGACCTAACCCAGTGGTTCTCAACTTCTCTGGCTCGAAGCACTTCAATGCCATTTGTTCTTCTTTCGCGACATCCAACAGGATTTTCGTCTCCCACTCATTGTTCAACACCCATTTCGCCACTCCCACACCACTTTTATCTTCAAACTCATGGTAAACAGTTTCCATATGAATGTAATAAAAGGCGAAAGTTTTGTTTCGTTTGAAATAACCGTATCTTAAGTAACTTTTCAATTTTCATTACTTATTTTTGTCATTTTTATGACTTCTAGGAAGAACTTGCAGGAACCCTGGGTGCCGCGGCACGCTGGTTGGAAAACTCTGATCTAACCCAATTTATGATAACCTAACTTAATTTAATCTAGCCTAACTTAACTGGCAGTGCATTTATATCTAGAATAAAATGCCATTGAAATATTAGTTTAAATTACAACAAACACTATAATTTAATTTTTTTCCCAAATTGTGTCGAGAAAATTTTTATTTGAATTTTATCGACTCTGAAACTTGTAGAAGTGTCTTTGTAAATGGAAGGTAGGTATAGTTTGCATAAATTAGGTTTGGTTAAATTATGCTGAGTTAGGTTACGCTATACGTGAGATTAGATAAGATAAAGTTTGGTTAGGTTAAGTTAGAGCCTTTTCTGTTATAGTCTTTGTTTCACTGACAAAGATGACGTGAAACAAAATGCTCGAATTTTCGTTGGAAAAGTTTTCGTTCGAAATTTTTTTTTCGATGTTTCGAGAATTTGGTCGATCAATTAAAATATCTGTCTAACAAAAGTTTCAACCACCCGTCCTTATCAGACAATCACAGTACTTCTTCGGTTTGCTTAATCGTTTGTTTAGAGAGAGAAGATGAAACAAACAAGTGATTTCCATTCTATTGATAATTGAGAGTTGCGGGTATATCAAGTGAAGAAAAATAAAACGCTAATATATACAGTATGTCACGGTTTATAATACAGGGTATCCATTTTTTTTAAAATGTCCTAACTCCCTAACTATTACATGAAATTAAGTCAGACCATTGCTAAAAATGCAAAATGTACATGAAATGAAAGACCGAATCCGCATCAGAATTACTGAACCTGTCATTCCATAAATGCTGAGCCGAGTGTGAGTGGACGTAGGGTACCTTTACATCTGCCGTGCTACCAATGGAGTCAACGTCGAGTAGCATTGAAATGTGCGAAAAAAATTCAGTAAACTTCGTTTCTTTTAAGTATAAAATTTTCAGGATAGGGAGAGAGACTACAACGAGAAAGGGAAAGATCACAGTGGAGTTTTCTGGTCTTGTAACTGAACTTTTCTAGTTTTCTATATGAATGTAAAACTGGTCTTCCATAACGTTTGACGAGTACATCAACTATCGCCTGGTTGCGAGGAAAGCGCATTTTAATAAGAAGTAGGAACACCAGAGAGACAAAGAATATCCTTCAATCTTTAATTATTACCGACGTTTCAGAATGCACATATTCCATTATCAGGGCTTAAAACAATGGAATATAAAAATCATTTAGGTTACAATGTGCATATAGAAACCTCCATTTAGCGTAAGCCGACATTTACTGGTCTTACCACAAATTTATCCTCATTCATCCCTTTGAATTTTAAACGGAACTTTATTTCAACCCAAACCAACAGAGTTCAACATCTGTTGAGATTACTTTAAACTTCACATTGAATTAGAATTTACAAAACAACTTCTTTCTAAGAATACTTTCCCATTAAGACTAATAAAATCTACGATTGACAGAGTTTTAAAACAGTTTGGTCGACCCCATATCTAAGGACACAACTACAATCCCAAAGGATATCTTATACCTTTCTTTACCATTCACTGGGAGCTTTAAGCTTCAACACAAGGAATACACCAGCAGGAAACAACATCACTCATATACAAACAATATATTCGTTCAGTTATGGACTATGCTAGCCCATGCTGGGCACACACACATAAACACCTTACAGACAATACAAAACAACGCACTTCGTATCATTACAGGATGCACTCAAACAACACCAATAGAACACCTGCACACAGAAACAAAAATACTGAAAGTTAGGGAACATTTAGACATGAGGGGAACACAAGTCATGGCAGCAGCGACAACTAACCCACAACACCCTTGCCACTGCATGTACAATCATGCACCAACACCTCGCACCATTAAGGTAACACTAGAGAGACATTATAACCAAATACTCCATTCCATACCACGCCCCACAGACATCACACAGTACAGAAAACACATACACACACACACCTAACCCACAAAGCACTGACAAGACTCGGTCCGAATGCGGTCCTAGGTGCGAAGCCGCTACCCATTAACAGGTCAGAGATCAGCCTGAGCAGATCGGATCGAGTTAACTTAGCACGATTCCGATGTGGACATCACCCCAACTTACAGACATATAAACACAGACTAGACAACTCCATAGACGACACCTGCCACCTGTGCCAGGACACACCACAAGCAATTGAACACATTATGACAGACTGTACCGCTCTAGCACAACAACGAACACAACACAACATCACTAGTGCGCTGAACCTCTGGTCCACTCCGGAGAGGGCGATCGGTTACCTGCGTGCCGCCGGCTTGCTGGTTCAGGGTGGGCTGATCGGCTAAACAACAACAACAACACAAGGAATAAACTCATCAAATTACTTAAAGAATGTTATCCCAGCTCTGCATTCATGGCATCCTGGCCCCATCGAAATCAATCTTTTACTGCCATACTTTATCAATATAAATGTGACCATGTAATAGGGTCATATATATATAGGAAAACTAAAAGACATTTAAAATATCGTATTTTCGAACATCTCGGCAGATCAGTCCGTAGAAATCTACCACTCAGCAAACCACCTAACTCTTACATACGTCACCATGCATTTCATAACGGAGTTTCAGTTGGAAGCTCCCCCGGAAGACATGATCTTCCTGGCTGCTCTCCGGGGTTACGTGAAAAGCTCAAACTCCAACTCCACATGATGACGACCATCCAGTTTCACAGCCTAATTTTAGCGTTCTTGACAGCAGTAGTTTCGATCTCAAATTTAAAATTATGGAATCTTTATTTATTTATAAACTCAAACCGAATCTGAATTCTGACAAATCCTCGATTGATCTACTCTGTTGCAATTAAGGTATTTACTTATTTACTCGAATTCCTGCATTTTTGGTCTCTTTAGTCCCGTAATTTTAACCATACTAATTTTATTATGTACACTGGAACCTAGCTGATTTTTATATTTTATTGTTTTTAGCCCTCATGATGAACATATGTATTCTGAAACGTCGGTAACAATTAAAGATTGAAGGATGTTCTTTGTCGCTGTGGTGTTCACTTCTATTATTAAATTACGCTTTCCTCGTAACCAGTCGATAGCTGATATACAGGGTGTCCGAGAATTATCTGTACAAGTTTTGGCTGTTATTAAAAGTCAACCATGAAGTGTAGAAATTCCAGTTTGTCCCATTTTACAGAGAATCTCATTAAGTTTTTTCTGATACCAAGTTTTGACAAGTTTTTTAGAAATTCCAGTGTGTCCGAAAATTATCTGTACAATTTCATCTTTTAATAAAATTCTTGATAAAACACGTAAAATTCTTAAACAAGATTATTTAGAATCTGTATTTTCAAAAGTTGTTTTTATTAAAGTAACGTTGTTACAAACATTCGATATGTGCACCATCAGTGATTCGCAAAACATCCAATCGATAATCCAAATGTTGCCACGTACGCTGCAGCATATCCACATCAATTCGCTCAATAGCAGCTGTGATTCTTGCTTTTAAATCATCAATGTCTGTCACCCGTGTACAAAAAAGAGAAAACTTGTCAAAACCTGTTATCAGAAAAAACTTAATGAGTTTCTCTGTAAAATGGGACAACACTGGAATTTCTACACTTCATGGTTGACTTTTAATAACAGCCAAAAATTGTACAGATAATTCTCGGACACCCGGTATATAACCTTTGGTTTGCTTCCGCTCGAATTGTTCATTCTGACGAAGGTCAAGCTTTTCATTCCACCTTAGACCTACAATTTAACGTGGAATCCGAACCACGCCCCAACAGCAGCCCAGCATCTTAACCACTAGGCTACCGAAGGTACCAACTTATCTACCAACCACTTCCTTTCTTTCTTTCTTTTTTTTGGAAGGATGAACAGCTGGGTTTTGCTGCGTGCCGCCTGCCGTCTCGATCCCAGGGCCGATGGGTTCGTAGTCAGCGACGCTAACCGCTACATAACCATATATATACAGGGTGTCACAGAATTAACTATCTATTTCAATGAAATCGGACAAATTTTTTAAAAACACACTTTTATTTATGTTTATCATGTTTAATATGTGTTAAAAATGTATAAATTTCTAAATTTTTTTCATTATTTTATTTTCATAATTTCTTCATAGTTTTTCATAGTTTTATTTTCATTCTCTTTCAGAACCCTATTAATAATGAATACACAAGAACGCATCTTTGTTGTAACATCCCGTATCAAAGGAATGCAATGTAATGAAATCAGAGAAAAATTTACAAGAAGATTCCACAGAACCGGTCCTACAGACAAAGCGATTCTTGAACTTGTGAACAAATTTAAAAGAACTGGATCCGTACACGACGAGGTGGGAAGAGGACGCCCAAGGACAGCACGTAACAGTACCGAACAGGTACGACAATTGTTTGAGGATGAACCAACAACTTCGGTTAGGGAGGCCGGTCGAAGACTCAACATATCCAAGACAACAGTTCATAGAATCTTGCATTCGACACTGATGAAAAAGGCTTATCACATTCAAGTAAATAAAGTTTTGACTTATGATTTATAAATCTATTTGTTTTTGTATCATAATTTAGTAATAAACACAAAATTATGTCAGTTTTTATTAAATTTGTCCGATTTCATTGAAATAGATAGTTAATTCTGGGACACCCTGTATATGGTGTAGTGGTTAGCATCGCTGACTACAAGTCCACCGGCCAGCCTCGAGTTCGATTCCAGGCGAAAGCAGTCGGCGCGCAGCTTACCCAGCTGTGCATCCATCCAAAATAAATAGGTTGGTAGATAAATGGGTACCCTGTGTGGCCTAATGGTCAAGACGCTAATCGATAATCGGGAGGTCGTGCGGTCGAGTCCCGGTAAGGACTTGTAATTTCTTATCACCCTGGTGGTTCGTGGTTCGGATTTCACGTTAAGGTTTAGGTCCAAGGTAGAGCAACAAGGTCCAAGGTAGAGCAACAAGCTTGACCTTCGTCAGAATGAACAATTCTGGCTGAAGCAAAACCAAGGTATCCAAACCAAGCTGTATATATATATATATATATATATATATATATATATATATATATATATATATATATATATATATATATATATTAATGATAATTAATGATAATTAATGATAATGCGAAAACTAAGAACTTGGAAAATAATAATAAAGAAAGCAGAAGCGTAGAAAATATCATATGCAAATACTACGCGAAAGGAAACTGCAGATATCGGGATGGGCAATGCATATATGCACATCCCACATTATGCAAAATGCATTACACAAGTGGATACTGCAAGTTTGATAAGAAATGCATGTTCCACCATCTTACGATCTGCAACACTTATGAAAGGTATGGGAGTTGCAAATATGAAAAAAAATGCCGATACCACCACCCTCAAAGGAACGCAACGAGGGAACAGAAAAAACGAACATCAAAGAAGAATGGAAATTTTTTAGACGCAGCCAACACATTTCAGCTGTTAAATACTCTCCAGCAATTACAAAACCAGCTGACAAATATAAATATAGAAATCCGAGAGCCGGACAGAAGGTACGACCAAAGGCACTTCATGCGTCATCGGGACAACAGGTACCGACAAAGATAAAAAGAGGTAAATTCTCGGAGGACCACAAGGCAACGAAACCGGCACCCCCATTGGAAAACGAATCGGAACCACCTGTATGCGAAAAAGAAAGAGAAAAAATAAAAATAATCCGAGCCAACATACAGGGCCTCAAATCAAACCACTCCACAAACAAAGTTTTATACCTGAAAGGACTCATGCAAGAAGCCGGAGCAGACTTTACATGCCTCACGGAAACTCATCTAAAGGACTGCCAGGCGAACTGTGAAATTGTGAGTCCTGTATTGACAAAAAAGAAATACAAATTGACAAATATAACATCCTCCGAGCCGACAGAACAGTGAGACGTAAAGGAGGATGTGCTATTTACACACACGAAAGGCACATAGCAGAAATGGCTATAAGTACCTCAAACAACTACGTAGAATGTGTGGCAGCAAAAATTGAAAAATTAAATATGGTACTAATTGTAATGTACAGACCCCCAAACACGCCAACCTCAAAATTTTCAGATTCCATTACAGAGGTAAGAAACTTGGTAAAAGATCTACATTCTCCAACCCCAAATATTTTTCTCTGTGGTGATTTTAATTTCCCATTCATGAAATATAAAAGGATAGGAAAAATATATGTATACACCAGGACAAGGGGGGCACACGAGAAGACCAGGAGCAGGTAAAAATGCTACTAGCTTTAGCTGATGAATTTATGTTAACGCAAGAAATAACAGAAAACACAAGAAAAAACAACTGCCTAGATTTGGTATTCACAAACAACAGTAATTTAATTGATAATGTGGAAATATCCCCAACTAGGATATCAGACCACAACATCATTGAAATAACAACTAATATAAAGGCAACAGGAAAGGAAAGAACACGCACAACAGAAAGAAGCAAATGCGAAATTTTTAATTTTCACTCCAAAGCTATAAACTGGGAAGAGGTGACATCCAGCATGGAAGTAATAGATTGGAAAACCATTTTCGAGGCCAAGACAACGGAAGAGATGCTAATGACGTTAGAGGAGAAGACGTTAGAAATTGTGGAAAAACACGTCCCAAAGATACAACAAAGAGGAAAGAGAAGCAGGTTCGAAAGACAAAAGAGGGCATTGTTCCGAAAGAGAAAAAGAGTGACTGCAAAATTAAGTAATTGTAAAGATAACATCAGAAAAATATTAAATGATAAACTGCAAAGTATCGATGTCGTCATAGAGGAACTAATCGAGAAGCATACAGCAAAAGAAGAAGATGACGCTATAGAAGCGATAAAGGCTAACTCAAAGTACTTCTATAATTTCGCAAAAAGAAAGTCGAAAAACTATGCGACTATCGGGCCTTTAAAAAATGAGAATAGTGATTTATCTGATGATCTAACAGAAGTAGCTGAAATATTAAAAGCTCAGTATGAATCATCTTTCAGTATCCCAAAAACTGAAACTGATATGCGATAGAAACGCGTTCTTTGAAGAAGAACCACAAGGGGAAAGTATAACGGATTTCGACTTTACGACGGAGGATATTGCACAAGTCATAGGGAAACTAAAAACACACTCAGCGGCAGGACCGGATAAATGGAATGCCACACTGATCAAAAACTGCAAGAATGCAATCGCTGAGCCCCTATACTGGATATGGAGACGATCATTAAACACGGGAGAAATACCGGGCATCCTGAAGAGCGCGAACATCGTCCCAATATATAAAGGAGGAGATCGATCCGAGGCCAAAAACTATAGGCCAGTGTCGCTTACATCTCATCTCACCAAAATATTTGAAAGAATTGTTAGACAGAAAATCTATGACTTTTTGGAAACTCAGAAAAAATTCAATGATAACCAACACGGGTTTCGGTCAGGCAGATCATGCCTGTCACAACTAATGGAACACTACAACAACATTATTGATTCACTTGAAAGTAATGAAAACTATGATGTACTATACACAGACTTTGCTAAAGCGTTCGACAAGTGTGACCATGGAATCATAATACATAAACTGAAATATATGGGAATAACAGGAAAAGTAGGGAAATGGATATATAATTTCCTTAGTGAGCGGAGGCAAGTCGTTACAGTACAAGGAGTATCTTCATCAGAATCAGAGGTCCTCAGCTCAGTACCACAAGGAACGGTATTAGCTCCACTACTCTTCATAATCATGCTAACTGACATAGATGAGGACGTTACCAGAGACAGCACAGTAACATCCTTTGCAGATGACACAAAGATCAGTAGAAAAATACGAAACCAGAAGACATAGGATCTCTACAAACCGACATAAACAAAATTTACAAGTGGACGGAAGACAACAATATGAAGTTTAACACCGAGAAATTTCAGCTATTACGGTACGGAAAAAGAGAAGACCTAAAGTCCATGGAATATTATACCCCAAATGGACAGGAAGTCCAGAGAAATTCCAGAGCAAAAGATTTAGGGGTTGTAATGACAGATGATGCGAAATTTGAAACACAAAATAAGATAGCAGTAAACAGAGCAAAGAGAATAACGGGTCTGATATTGAGAACTTTTAAACGAAGGGATAGGAATGTAATGATCCCCCTACTGAAAACCCTGATAATACCCAAACTGGAATACTGCTCGGTCCTAACATCCCCATATAAAAAAGAAGACATTAGACAGCTGGAGGGGATTCAAAGAAGTTTCACAGCCAAGATCAATGGGTGCAAAGAACTAAATTACTGGGAAAGGTTACGAGAACTAAACCTATTTTCACTGGAAATGAGAAGAGAGAGATACACCATTATTTACACTTGGAAAATAATGGAGAAACTAGTCCCTAATCTTACTCTGAATCCCATAACTCCCCAAACAACGGTGGAAGGTAGAAACGGTAGACTGTGTCGTATTCCCAAATTGAAGGCGAGACAGGGAACATCCTTAACCCTGAAAGAAAATAGTTTTGTAGTGAGAGGACCAAAACTATTTAATCAGCTGCCCAAAGACCTAAGAAACACGAAGGGAGTTGCAGTGGAAATCTTCAAAAGAAGACTTGACGCCTGGCTCAGAACAATCCCCGATGAGCCGGGCGTACCTGGCTATGTGAGGTGGAGAGCGCAAGAATCCAACTCACTACTTCACCAGGCCAACTCGAGAGGAGGGGCGACACGCTTGACCTTCGCGAAATGAGAAATCATCACGTGGAACCTTTGTAAGGTTGTAAGGTATATATATATATATATATATAAAGTAAGCGGACCTATGTTTAACGATTTAAAATAAAGTAAAGATCACGTAGGTATATAAAAACCCGACAGAATAAATTTGACTCGGAAAAAATTATTGGAACCGAAGATTTTCTGCGCAAACCTTGTGTTTATAGAGCATGAAACATTTCTGGAATAGATGGCGCTGCGCATAATTTCGTCACACACACAAACACACACACACACACACAGAAAGAAAAAAGACAACCTAACACTGACCGTGACGGCCGTCATAAAGAGCTAAGATAAAGTTTCCTCGATGCATGTACAAAACTTATATACACTGCGCCAGATAATGTTAGCTTATCACGGGACGTATCACAACAATATAAAATACGATATAATGGCAGTCACCACTGTAAAACAATCAAGAATAGCATACAAAAAAGGTGATGCACAGACCTATGGCATTTAGTAGATTTCTCCTGTTCTTAGACGAGTCAGTTCAAGTCGAATGGAACGTGCATGCTAATGAAGCATTTCAGGAATCGTACTTGGATAGTCCATAGTACAAGTTTTAGTGCAACGGTATGGGCATCAATTGTGGATGCCACCTGCCTGGTGGTCACTCACAAACTACATATTCATTCTTGACAATGATGTCGTTCGATTCACATTTACTTTAAAAACGCCACTGAACAGAAAAGACAAGAAAATTTAGTCTTCTCTGGACACCCGTTTTGAATTCTTTTGGAACACCTGAGCCTCATCTGCGAGAGAAAACAGACACCTCCTCCCGCGTGTGTAGTAATTCCAAAGAAAACTATAACTGACCTTTGATATAAAAATTTGTACATGGCATGATTTATACCAAGATGTGTCTCATATAATTTTTCTTGAATCAGCCCGTGAATATTCATTGTTCTCCCTAATTTGCCTTCATGTTAAATGCCACAATAAAATTTACTTCTGTTACGAGGGTCTCATTTTAAGAATGTCGACATATGTATGAAAAAATAGACAAAGATAAATAGAGAGAAAGAGTTAATTTTTATTTTAATGCATAAACTTTTGTATATTATGATTTCCATCAGGTAAAGAAATTTCAAAATACGTTTACTGAACATTATTTTTTTTGTCAGAGCGAAATATGATTTTTTTTTAGTTTTTATTCTAAATAATTTTTAAGAATAGTTAAAGTGGAAATATTCGGTACTTCTCTATTGATTTCGTAGGAAGATCCTTGTTCATGAGGAGGTCAGGTTCATGGTCTGCCTCTGTCGTTGTTTCAATTAGCTCTCAATCTCACACAGCCAGCACCACCCTGCTCGTCTTTGATTATCGTGATTCAGAGGTCTAGTTTTCTCTAAAGGTGTCCACGTCGACTCTAATAAGATTCCTTATTTCCTTTCATAATTGGTTAATTAGTTTTGTCCTTCTAAGCTATAAGATAAAGCTATTTTCCTTCAGTGTTGAGGATGTTTCTCGTCTAGCGTTCTGTTTAGGGATACTGCAGCACTAGTGCTTGCATAATACCGAAAATTTTCAATACCGGTATTTGGAGGCAATTATGCTAATCCCGGTATTGATACCGGTATTATGAAAAAAATAATTTATTTTGATTTATTATGGTGCCACCCTACCAAGTTCTAGTGCTTGCATAATACCGAAAATTTTCAATACCGGTATTTGGAGGCAATTATGCTAATCCCGGTATTGATACCGGTATTATGAAAAAAATAATTTATTTTGATTTATTATGGTGCCACCCTACCAACCCTCCCACAAGTCTGAGGGACTTGCAGTACTCACCATATTTACTATAAATTAATGACCCAACTCCAAATAGATTGCATTCTATTCGAAAAAGTTTATACAGTAAATTACTAAATTGTAATAAAAATATTATTTGAATTTTTTTTTAGCATATTATTATACAACTACTGGGGTAGATAGAAATTATTAGTATCTAAATATTTATTTCTTAGTTTGATTTTGAAAGTATGCTTTGAGGAAACAAAGAGCATCTAGGGATTGTTCAGATAGACTTGATCTCAGTTTCGTCAGAAATAGGCCTGCAGCAGAAAAGGCTCTTTCTGATTCTGCACTTGTAGGTTTAATTGAAAGCAGTGCCTTGTACAGCTTCTCTAAATTCTCACTTCTCTGTAAAGTAACTTCCAAGCTTTTAAATTCATTAGTAACATCAAAATCAATGGAATTTTTTTTAGATGGCACTTTTCCTAGTTTGTCCATTTCTTGCATGTATTCACTCAGTAATGAATCTGCTTCCACTTCAGTCTTATTTGCAGCTACATTTTCAGGGTTACATGGAAATTCCTGTTCTTCCATTTCTATCTCCAAATCAACCACATTCTTATGGAAAAGTCTTTTATGGAGCCTTTCTGCAGTTCTTTTGAGAACTAATTTTGATGGAACAGAAAACTTTCCTCTTCTTGAACTTTTAAAACTTCGGGATTATGAAGATACTTGATTAAACCTACAATGTCTTGCTGTCTTCTTGAAATGTAACGATTTCTAAGACAATCTTTTAACTCTTTTGCTATTGGATTATTTTTCTCTCCTAGTTTCTTTGAAATAAATTTCATTGATGATTCAGCTGTCAGGAGTGATGCATCTTTCGAGCATAACCCTTTAAGAATTATTTCAACAGGACGTAAGGTGTCATAAAGGTTTTCAATAATTTCCCACTCTGTTGAAGAAATGGCTACAGTTAAATGAATCACTCTTAAAGCTAGTGCAATAAATAGTTTTCTTTGATAGAAAGGAATAGAAAACGAAAAAAAGAGGTTAACTGCAAAATACCCCGAAACTTTTTTTTTCTCCGAATCCTACAAAAACAGTTTATTTGCCCATCGGAGGACTAAATTGCCTAAATTTTACAATAGCAATTTTTGTCAATACCGAAAACCTATAATATCGGTATCGGTATTATTTGTACTTCTTCAATACCGGTATTAATACCGGTATTTCAATACCGGTTTTAACCCCTATGCAGCACGTTCTTCCTTCTATGTTTTCCAATACTGCATTTAAATGGTTTTAGGGTTGTCTGAGAGTAGTAATTATGATGTATGTATATTTTTCCGTCCTTCTTTCTAAGCAGTGCAGATTCCACGTATATAATAATCCTTTCATTTATACAGTATAATCCCTCTAGTTCTTCCCTTATGTCTTCGCATGCAGTTAGAATTGCATGGGCCCGCCACCTACTCTGTGATTGCCCTAGCTCAGGGCGAAATAGGAGTTTCCAAATTTTACCCGTTACCCTACATTTTAACTTGTTCTCATTTCGTCTACATTCGTTTTTCACTCGTTCATTTGTCGTTCATATCAGAGTCAGTTTTAAGTTATTTAGTTTTTAGGCCTTTTTACTTATTTTTATTAATATTCAGCGTGAATGACCGCGATGTGTCAGCCCCACTGGGATTATGACCAATCATGCATCCGATTGTTTCTTTGCAGTTTTCCTGTAGATTTCCTTTTCCGTTACCTGGTTTGTCTATATCAAACCCCTCTACACTGCGCATAAATTTACTTCTTTGTACAGCCTTCACGAAAGAATTTAATTATTTTGATTTATTTTGCACTCGAGATGAGAAGCAGTTTTGTCATCTATTTTCAAGCATTTAAAATCCAACTCTAAACAAAACTCAAATTTCGAGACCTGGTTTCATCGGTGGCAGGTTTCCAGATTTTGCATTATTGCGAATTTTGTTAATTGTGATATTATATAATTCGGAATCTGTTAATAATACTTTTACTCTTCTTACTGGTGTGGACGAAGGGAGAAATAAGCAAGATAGGCTTCAGTAACTCTGTGGGAATGACAGGGCAAAATGAGGGACGAAGGATTGTGGGTGTTTCCTGATTGGTCAGTAAAAACGAATGCAAAGTGAGATAGCTATATGAGTTGGCGAAAAAACGTTTTTACTGGTATAAAAGTAGCCACAAACAAACAAATCATTCCTGTAACCGAAAGCTAAAATACAAAAGAAATATCCACTTGGATAAAGGCACATCACGTTTTCATCTTTTATAACAACCAACAGTTCATTTTATCTCATTATTGGGACTTCTGCCAAAACACTTGTTATAGCTTTAAAGGACATGAATATATATATATATATATATATACAGGGTGGGCCGTAAGTTTCCATACATAGGAAAAATAAACATTTTTTTATGGACAACCATTTTTATTTATATAATATGCTCTACATGGTTGCCATTGTTTTGAAAACACATTTCAATACGTGTTCCCCACTGTTGATGAACACGCATTAGCACAGTTGACGTTATGCTTGTAATGGCGTTGGTGATACGTTCCTTTAGATGATTTATGTCTCGTATCTTTTCCTGATACACCATGGCCTTCAAGTGCCCCCAAAGATAGAAATCAAGGGGGGTGAGATCTGGGGATCTGGGAGGCCACTCCACAGGACCACGCCGACCAATCCAAGCATCCGGAAACTGCTGATCCAAATACCGACGCACGTGAAGACCATAATTTAAATTTTCCTATGTATGGAAACTTACGGCCCACCCTGTATATATATATATATATATATATATATATATATATATATATATATATATATACTAAGATACAAAAATCGTGTCTCTGTCAGAAATAAGTAAATACCGAATATGAAGCATGACGGCATTAGTAGTATGACCTCAAAATGGACGAGTGCAATGCAATTGCAAATGTTGACCAATGTTGCAAAGGGGGTGAATGTTGCGAGAGGTTATGCAACAAGTGGGAGGGGTAATCCCCAAGCTGCAATGAAGGGGAACTCCCCCAGCAAGCTGGAGGAGTCCACCCAACCTCTTTGGCGGGTGAAGGTGAGACGGCCTCACCCCCCAAAGGGGTATACCTAACCTAAGAGAGGGAGAGAAAGGAGCAGGGTCTTTGGGGAAGAATGTGGGACGGCTTCACCACCAAAAGGGAAACCTAACCTAAGCCTCAACCTAAGAAGGAGAGAGGGGTTTTCGCCTGGCTCCAGCCAGACGCATAATGAGGGTTCATCCGAGCGCCCGATATCTTATAAGGTCCTAATCAGCCAGTTGGCTTAATCCGCCAGTTGACTTAGGAGGCTTAATCTGACTTAGAAGGCGTAAATGGCTTGTTCAGGTGTGCATTATTAGGGTTGAGTTGCCAGATTGCACTATTTATTTAATTAAAGCATATATTCTTGACAGTTGGTTTAGAAATCTGCCAGTTAGCATAATCCGTCAGTTGGCTTAACCCGCCAGTTGACTAAGAAAACCTAGAAGGTAGGTGTATGTGTATATATTAATTAACTTTCCAGCTGCCAGATTGCGCTATTCAGATATTCTTGACAGTTGGCTTAGAAATCCGTCAGTCAGTTTAGAATGCGTAACCAGCCATTTGGTATACATATAATTAAATAATACTATCATTTATATATACAACCGAAAGAATTAAATAAAACACCAGTATAACATTCTGTTTATTTAGAAGAATTATTGGATTCAATTTCACGAAATATATAGAAAATAAATACACAATCCTATACAAACGAAGAATAAATGCAATAAAAATTAATAATAATAAAAGAAATACGAACGACGGAACATATATATATAATCAAAAAATACAATAAAAAATACTGTAATATAATACAAAACTAAGGAGTATAACCATCAATATAACAGTACAGGATATATATATATATATATATACACAGTTATATTAAATAATTAAATATATCGAAAATAAAAAATAATAATATAAGAAACGATGGAGCATAATCATCAGCATGTTAGTACAGGAAAAATATATATACACAATTATATTAAATAATTAAATATATTAAAAATAAATATATATCAAAATACATACACTTTATCTTCTACTGCGCTTAACTAAAACACTAAACTCGCACGTAATCGAGCCTACAATCACATCATTATTGCTTTGCACTCGGCAGTAAATACGATTTAACATTATTTCACCGCTCAAGTTATAGGGATACCTATACTCGATGCAAATGGCCTTCATATCGTTCAATACTATTTTTGTGCCCACTTTACATTCAGTTTGCAAGTTATCTTTAAACAGGGATAGAATACATTCAAAAGCACCCAAAAAGATGTCATCGTTAGGCACCACATCATTATTAAATACAAGTTTATAAACACTCCTTTCCAATCTAGGGTTTCTTCTTACCGATCCGAGCTTTTCAATCGTGAACTCTTCTTCACAACGTATAGCAGCAATTGATATAATCTTCTAAGTCGTAACGACAGTTGCTCATTATATAGAGGTACAATTCTTCAGGGTGAACAGTGTAGGCGAGCTCTGTCCTGTACAGCTGAAGTCCTTTGTACCAAAGGTCATGATATTTCGAAGAGTCTAAACCTTTTAAATAAGGATCCAGCTTAGACCATTCTCGCCTTGTTCATTCCTACATTCCTACCTTCATTCCGTCGAGCAGAGCGGTGTATGCGTATTCAAAAACCGTGTCAGAAAAATCATATCCATAACACGCGGGTCTAATATAGGCTTCAGCTTGCGAAATCCGACGATTTCAAACATTCTGTCGTGGATGAATCGGTTTCGCATAGGGACAAAAAAGTTATTAGCAGATGCATTCTTCCACATCAGTCGTATATCAATGCATGGCTGTTCGTTATTTATACACAACGTGCAAACAACGGCATATGAGGAGGCATCACTAATCTGTTCTCTTCTTGTATCTACACCTGCAGGTATTTTATAACGGTCCTCACCCCACTTCTCAACTACCACGAAGACTCTATTGATCTCCTCAACACTTAAATAAATAACATTACGTTTACCAGAGTTTACTTGTCTGCAAGTCGTTTCAAGTACTTAGTTAATGGCGCCAGTTTCACGCCTGAACACGCGCAATGACTTCGTCACGGACACATCGTACACGGCATTGAGAATACTTCTGAAAGGAAGTTCTATCGTATTTGAGGAGTGCACGTCCAGTCGGGTGAAACTCTGAGCTGACTATGAGCCACGGGTGTGCGGATCGGCTCGACCGGGGGAGCGAGACACACCATAAGCTGTTGAATCGTGTACGGATTTGTTCTAGCATGACTCAGGCGAGTACTTGTACCCATTATATCGGGTAATTTTCCGACACATAGGATATTTCCAGTTTTAATGTTTTATGCGCACTAGACGTTCTCCACACATTGACAATCCGGTGCACTAAACTCTAGTGAAAACTCACACAGGCCTTTAGCCACAACCTCAATGTGAACCTCGTAATGATATATATGAATGTAGTGGTAAAAGTACTTTAGATTGTCGATGATGACAAGGTTTACATTCTCAGTAGCAGGGTACGCGTACTCGGTATGATGCAGTATGACATAATACCGCCTGTTACACCACTCATCAACAAGACTCATTAACCATATCCGTTGTTTCTCGTCTGCAGGCGTTGTTTCTTTCACCTCACGGTATATGTACGCTTTTATACAGTTTAGCCGTACAACGTAGTCCATCATATCGTTTATGCCGCGAAATCCGGCAGTACGCTTGGCAGAATATCCATAGAGTATTTGAAGCATCATGTTCCTTCGCGCGATTCAATGTAGCCTTAAAAGTCTCAAAGGAGGGGGGAGGTAGGTCGTCTTTCAGTATTCACCACATCTTCCGACTTTACGGAATACCACTTCATAAACGTCCAACACGCAATATCAAAAGTAGCCATAATTATTTTTCGTCTACGTGAGAAAATACACATCTGAGCTCCAGTGCTTGCAGAGGTCAACTGAGCACGCAGGGTTAGAGATATGCCCAGGTAGTAGCAGGAGTCACGTGACCCTTTGATTGAGCTTACACTGGGCGGAGCTTAGGATTGTACAAACGCACGCACAAAAAGGAGAAAATGAAACCCTAATTGTAACAGATATACGTATTAAATAAACATATCGTGAACAATACATATATACATATATAAAAACAATCAAGGATTAAGGTATCCAAAGGGTACGGTATCACAGCTACCAGGCACCTGTTAACGTTTCCTATAGGTAGGCTGACCATACGTACCGTTTTGAACGGGACAGTACCGTTTGTTTTATATTTCCTGGCCGTCCCGTCGTTTTAATAAAAATGTCAATTTTTTCCCGGTTTATATACTTACTTTTTCATGAATACAGAATATTACATAACCCCGTCCCTTTTTTGCCATCCAAATGTCCCGTTTTTGTCTCAAGGAAATATGGTCAGCCTACCTATAGGTGTTACGGCATACCTTCGTACCCGTAAGTTCATTCACGTTCACGCCCCCCAGTTTCTGCGCCCGAAAATTGTGGGTCCCCAGAGTCAGGTGGGGTGGATGGTCGCCCTCATCTTCCAAGCACAATAGATCCTTCAACGAGTCAAAGTTAACGACTCCTCGGTTCGCATGGTTAAGCGTGATACCCTTAGCCTTCACGATATATCTCATATCCTCCCCTACCCTCACCAGTACCCCATAAGTTTTTGGCCCTGTTGATACAAAGGAGTCAGCGTATGCACCATCACGATACTCATCCTTGATCTCGTCAGTCAACTCCCCGGGGAATTCCCATTAGGCAGCATGTATTCACACTCCCTCTCTGTGCTCTCTGTGAATATTACGCTATCTGTGTCAGCGTACAGCACCTTCCTCCCAAGAGCGTGCAGTAGTCCCCAAAGCTTGATGCTGGTGTAGGCCGTTGTGAAGCTGGTTACAGGTATGTTGGTAACACGTGAGGTATCTGTGGCCAGTTCGGTGATGTTGTACTTTATTATGTAAGTATTACCTACATTCACGATCTCCATCACCTCTTTATCGGGAGCGTCGGCATAAAGCGTCGGCATAATCCCAGACTGTTTAGACACAACTTTGCACTAAAGCGCTTGCCAGGATTCTTAACAATTTGGGAACGGTCAAGCTGTATACCTTCATGGGCACGGTAACGCTAAATATAAGCCGATTTTTCATCTTCGGTATCAACTCCTCGTGGATACCCTGGCGCCTCTACCTTATCCTTCAAAAAAGCGTTTATATATGGCGTGAAAAGGTTGGGCAGCTTCTGAAACCTCCACACCTCATGTATCTTCAATATTCTGTATCCATGGCGAACGGCTAGGTCCAGCTCAGAGCTTGTATATACACCTCTGATCTTACGCTGGTTGGGTGTATGATTACAATCCCCATTGTTTTATGTATAACCAGTTCTGTTGCTGTATGTGTATGAGCCAGTAAATAGCCTTATGTCCATAACTGCGGGGAGTGTTTCTGTGAATGACGGCTGAGGACTCTTTAGGCGCACATCATTCACGCAATAACGCTCACATTCATCAGCTATACTGTATGGACTAGTTTCATTAAAACTGTTGTAGTAGCGGTCAGAATCTTCACGCTCACTATCACTCATGTTGGTGTAGTTAAAGTAATGTTTGGGGGGAGGCAGTCCTTCTTAATTTAAAGTGTCGCTAGTGAGGAAAGTGTAAGGGAAGTACCCTTTTGAAACTTCGGCGGCTACACACATCACCTTGGGTAGTTTGGCTAGTTTACAAGGTGTGAATAATAAAGTATCTTTAAACTGAACATTACCTCTTATCTGCATTTGTATAAGTTTGTTCCCCCTTTTCAAGGGCCGTCTGTAAATATCTCCGATGACACGTGTTCAAGCAATTCCTTATATGGAACTGTGTGTCAAATGTTTTCCCGTTATGAGCAAGAATATACACCGTCATTTTTTTAATTTGTCCGTTAATTTGACAATATAGGATACAAAGAGTGTTACAAGGCTGTGGAGTGCAATGGTTTTTTAAACGTTTGTCCGTTTACCACATTTGTGACACTCATCATACTCGACTTCCATGCACTCATCGCAGATAGTCTGGCTTACGACTAGATGTGGGATAACCTCTTTGGTTTTAGGGTTTGTGTAAGTTTCTATATCGTACTACACGGTTATACAGGGTTTATTTTCAGGCTTAGCATCTTTCATATAACATACATGCTTCACTCCATCCGCCTTATATTTTTCATGACATGTAGAACAGTGAATTTCATCGCATTTATGCACAAACTTACCCCAATTATTCATCATATGAAACATGCCACATTCTCATTTTCCTGCAAATGCCAATTAACTTATGGAGCTCAAAGCATTTATTATTGAAAAATGTGGTCTACACACATTACAGTCCCTCTTCTCGGTTTCAACTACACGACTTTCACATTTGGGGTTTTACACTGTTCACATACCATGAATCATTCCTTACAATGTTTCACTATGCCTTCCGCAACTCGAGACATCCCTTACACAAATCATGAGGCCTTCTATATTTTCGACTTTTATCATAACTAGCGTAGAGAGTCCTTATATTACGGTTGGGGAGATACGATGTTCCTGACAATCCTAAAATAAGTAGAGGTCTTCTACGATCTCTCACACAGTTTTTAAAAACATACACAGTCCTACGACGATCATCCATTCCAAATACAACTATACGAACAGTCATTTCCTGCTCTACCGTTCTCAGCTCTTCAGGACCCATATTATACTCAAACTCAATCTTACAATCTGAAGCCAGTTTACGAGCACGCTACACAACCGTAGGCAACCAAATATTTTTAACCCGGCTATTCAGTAGAGTAAACATATGGGCTAAAACTACTGCTATAAAGCCGCAACCACGATCGACGTTTATATGCTTTCTCTAAATAGACTGAGAATTCAAATTAAGAGTATAAGGTGTGGCACTATGACCCGCAACCTGGAATACTCTGTCAATATCTACCGTGAAGTTGTCCATATTGAAGGCTGTACTACTTTGAGAGGCCTGCATTATACGGCCCAAGATATATTTTATGTCTACAGCTGTCAAACGTCTGAACGGTATTACTACCCAAAAATCATCTACATCCCCGAAATCTTACCCGAACTTGAAGGACAACCTCGTCCGTAATTCACGTTCGTCGCGGTTCTGAAGGGCAAACTCCACAACACGCTCAACTATGCGCCGCAGTCCAACACCGTTGGTATACAGGGTTCCAGGGTTAACCCTGACCACTTACCGATTTCTAGTCAGGGCAGCGGTGGGGTTAGCGGTGCGCCAGTTCGAATGTTATACCTTCCTCCACAGTACGAGAAGCTGCTGCTTGTGTGGAGGACGTACCTGGAAATGAACAGCTATAAGGGGGTATATTTGAGGAGCGAGCTAGAGTGGGGGTTGTGTCGTAAGACGTAGAGGGCTGGGGCTCTATTTCTGGGGGTCTCGCAACCGGTGCACTCCTGGCACGATTTATACCTGTACATCGTTGTTATTCACGGTTCTGTGGAAGAAGAAAAACAAGAATATAAAGAGCAGCACTTAAATTTTGTTATATTTTGTAAATGACCCACTTAGGAGTTTGACGTGTTAGAGATGGAATCTGTAGAAAAATTCAGGTTCACAAGCCCATCCACATGTATTATATCCGGCCCTACAGGATGTGGTGAAACTGTGTTTATGCTTAAAATCATTAAAGATAAGGGGGAGATGTTCTCAAAATTTGTACATAAAGAAATATGGTGCTATTCGACGTACCAATCAGTGTTCAACGAGTACCAAGATGATATTTTGTTCCACAAAGGCGTATATGACATTAATTCGTTAAAGGGAAATGAGCATACAGTCATTGTAATTGACGATCTCATGTTGGAAATGGATAAAACGTTTGCCGGGACATTTACAGTGTTCTCTCACCATCTTAACATAAGCGTATTCTTCAGCAATCAGAATCTATGTTTTAGAAATAGATACATGCGCGATGTGTCGTTAAATACACAATATCTAGTCTTATTCGCGCAACGTAGAGATGTGTCACAAATTGGGGTATTAAACAATCAAATGTTCCTGAATCAGCGTAAGGAGTTTTTGGAGGTTTATAAAGAAGTGACAAGTCAGTGTGACGGATATTTGCTTTATGCCCTTCACCTACGAAACACGTTTAGGGTGCTTCTAAGAACGAATATATTCCCAAACGAGCCTGAAACGGTGTATATTCCAGAATAACAAATCGGCTGAAGAAGTACCGTGAATTAATAAAAATCTATCAACGATTGCCCCGGGCATTGCAGCAGATGTTTGTTAAAAATATCGACTCTTTAAAATGCATCTGTGAAATGTCTCTTAATGTTATAAAATGTAATGTGCCAATGAAACCCCCTCAAAAGGCTCGGCTACGTCGTTACAAGAACATAATACGTATGCTCGCTCGTAAAAGTCAAACTGTGGATAAGAAAAAGCGAATTATTGTACAAAGAGGGGGTTCATTCTTCCCCATTTTATTTTCAATTTTGGGACCTTTACTGACTAGATTAATATAATGAAGAAAGTGGTAGTGATTCCGCACGAGGTGTATGCTTCACTGCAAAGTTAAAAGAATCCAGACACGGTTCTAGAACCCCGTAAAAGAAAACTTAAAAGAATGGAAAACGAATTGTTAGCCATATTAAACAGTGAAAAGTCACCTGATGAGAAAAGGATCTTGTACCAAAAGGCTCTGCAGAATTTTCTTCATGAGTACGAAGATTAAAAGAATGCGACAGAGCTCCCTGTGGTTATTAGGCACAGCGCGAGCAACGATGAGCATGTTGACATAGGACCTGGGGCCGACGTTAGAGATGGCCAACCAAAGAATAACGGAACGCAACACATCGAGCATGTATTAAAAAGCAGTCTCCCACATACATTGAACAATAAAGGTTTAAGTCTTTATAATCTCTTGAGTAAGGACCCCCATCATAGAGTGGACCGATACAGTCGAGTTCATTGTTGAAGGAACAAGGGTACAGGGATCGAATATCGTCGACATTTTCCATGATCTGGTGAGAAAGTGGGACAGGCCCTCACCATCAGGATGGAAGCATATTAAAGCAAGATTACAACAAATAAATGTCCCCAAAATATTGATAGGAAATCTGAATAGGTTAAAAGAATTGGAGCAAGTCTCGCATGTGTCACAACTGTGTACGCCATCATCCCCAACAGTATCTCTGAAGAGGAGAAAGAAGAGAACAAACGGCCAACCATATCCACGTGTCTCTAAAATACGCAAATGACTAACATATTAAGAAAACGCTATTATGATATTTCTAACCCAGCCTCCTATGGTGGTGATAATAGGCTGTACAGAGGTGTTTACAATGATGGAGTTGGGGAAAAAGATGTTGAGAGGTGTTTGCGGGATCTGGACGCTTATACACTTCATAAGACTGTGAGAAAAAGGTTTAAAACACCAAGACAACAGCGGCTTCGATTGACTCTATTTAGCAAGCGGATTTAACAAATATGCAAAATTATTCAATGTATAATGATGGCTACAGCTACATCCTATTCATAATAGATGTATTCTCTAGATATCTGTGGCTAATTCCCCTGAAAAATAAATCGCCTGAAACAGTTGCTAAAGCTACCAAAACGCTGATGTTGAAAGAAAACAGGGTTCCTGGCTATTTTTGTACGGATATGGGGAAAGAATTTATCGGTCGCCCTTCTAAGAACGTGCTGACAGAGTTTAATATCAGTTACTACACTAGCAATTCTATACATAAGGTTTCTTTAGCTGAAAGAGTTCAACGTACCATAAAGGAACGCATGCATCGCTATTTTACACATAAAAACACATACAGATATATAAACATTCTGGGATCATTTTCCTCTTCATATAACCGTTCACGCCATCGCACAATTGGCACAACACCTAACGAAGTTTAGAAAGAGGTACTCGCCCAGAGTTTGATGTGAGAAGAGATGGAACACCGGCGCTACACTCTACACGTTTCAAAATCAATGATTATGTAAGGGTATCGCGTTCGGGAAATAAATTCTCGAAGGGGTTTGAGCAAGGATGGACACGTGAGATTTTTAAAGTTAGTGCTATGATACCTAAAGGCGAGATAATGATGTATTACGGTGACGATTTGAGTGGGGAAGAAATCGCTGGAGGCTTTTACCGCGAGGAGTTGCAGAAAGTGACATTTAATTTAGGAAAAAATGTGTTTAAAATTGAAAAAAATTTAGGAAGCAAAGATTCAGGAAAAAGAAAAATGTACCTGGTGAAATGACTAGGGTACTCAGAAAGCTTCGACACCTATATAAAAGCTGCTATAATAATAAAGCTTAAATAGTATGCAACATGACGCCTAACCACTTTTATGTCACACTTGCGTCCTCTTTTTCTCCGTCTGTACTTCCTACCAACACCCTGACCAACTTTGTAACATAACTCCATGGGCTCATTGAATTGGAACGTGATTCGTACGAAGTTGGTGTTTGTGAATTCCAGTTAGCCACCAAATTTTTAAGTCTTGAAAATGAAAAGATCATATTTCTGATTTTTAGAAGAGATAAGTGTGAAAAATTAGGCATAATCTTAGATAACACTATACGATCCGTCCTGTTCGGTGGGGTACAGTACTATAGTCACATATAACACTAGGAATCGGTTATTATGACACAGCCACGGACATTGTGATGGGCTTAAACAAGAGTCTTGAAAAGTCGTACCTGTCAACCGATTTACTTTTTGAAATCGTAAACAAAGACACGCCTGCACGCACGTTGAAGTTAAAATGAACGCTTAGTAGAAATATTAAAGACAAAGAGCTGTTCACAATTGTTGCCGAGGGTCGATATAGCGCAGCCCTCCAAAGAGATACCTTTCACGGGGTACAACATGACTTGTCCAGCTTAATATACCAGTTGAAATTGGAGAAATTGGGCGAAAGCTATCCATCCCCAGACATGTGCTTTGTTTACTGCAATATCGTGAAGCATCAATTTGTTGGGGACACCCAGGCGCGCCTGCTGCGCATTGCACACATTCCCAACCATAGAGGGAAGAGTTTGAGCATTACATATGACAAGCCCCATTATGTGAGTGTTGCGACTAATCTATTAACCAATATCTCAATATAGATAAGAATGATTAAGGGAAAAAATTTCCCATTCGGTGATGGGAGGTTAACAGTGGAGCTACAATTTCGTCGCAATCATTTAGAATGACCCGAAGGACTTTCACAGTCAATCGAGGTGTGAAATATCTGCGTGGGAGTGGGCTTGGAATCATTTTTTCAACAATACTACGTATGGCTGTCCCATTGTTGAAGAGATAGGCTAGATACCTCTGGAGGAAGGCGTTACAATCAAGTTTTAACGAGATAGAAGATATAATGGGTGGAACTAAACCTAAAGGAGCTCTAAAAAAATCATTTAAAACGTACACGGGACGAAATCTTCAAAGATGCAAAGAGAAAAATGCGTGGTGGCGGGAAGAAGATGAGGGCTGTCCGGAAGAAGGGGTTACCAACACGTGGCGTTAAACGTAAAAGGACATCAAAAAAGAAGAAGTGTTCTAAGCGAATGAAACGTATGGTTGATAAATTTTTAACCGATATAAGCTGAGGACATTGCTCTCACGAATCATAGGCTGATTACTACTTGTCGAGAGAGGTGGCACTTTTTCTGACTCGTCATGGCATGCTTCATCCATCCGTGTAGCTCACAATATTGTAAATCGGAGCTGTCTCTCTTTCATATGCCCCCAACACAAGTTTCTATTAAGCACAGTGATTTTATTACAATTAACCCATTAAACACAATTAGTTCCCCGAGTGCCCCTATAGAATTCGTGATACCCAGCTCAGGCCGCTACTTTTTGATCCAAGATGCATGCACATGTACGCTAAACTACGTATAGCCCATTCAGATGGAACGGACTGCGATGATAATATGTTGTATTTCCCGAAACAAACTTTCTACACTCCATATTCAGTCAGTGTGATGTATATTTAAACCAGGTCAACATTTCGGCAGGAACGGGTTACTATCACCTACGAGCCAATCTGGAAAATGTCCTCAACTTTTCAAAAGAAGCGAAGGATACCTGTACGAATGTTTTGGACGTTTGTATACAGACTTCACGTTCCAGGAGAAATTGCTTATGAATAGGGTGGATATGAAGTTAAAGCTCACCCGCACGAATCCTGAAATCTGCATAAATCTGGGACCTGATCAAGTAGAGGGCGCAAAGTCCCTTGTGATTCACATCATGGAAACATATCTGCGCGTAAGGCGAGTGAAATTAAGTTCGCCGAAATATGTAGAAATTAAAAAAAATTTAATACACGGAACAGTAAAATACCCAATTAACAGAGTACAGATCAAACTATACACGATGCCTGCAGGGTTGGCCTCGAAGCAAATAGAAAACGTGGCCCTGGGAGTTCTACCTTAAAGGTTATTAAGTGGAATGCAGGATCACGCTTCGACAAATGGAAAATATAAAAAGAGCGCCTTTAAATTCGAGAATTTTGGCCTTAAAAATATAACTCTATACGTCAATGGCGTTGCGTTGGGTGGGACTATGGTTACGGACTACTCATCAGACGCTGTGTTCCCGCTTTAAGCGAAAGCTTATAGTAATCTGGCCCATATTGCTGGTGGCTGTGACGAGCTTGGGATTGGCGTAACGCAGAAAGAATTTGTCGATCAATTTAACCTTTACCCGTTTGATATTACCCCCGACTTATCTGCTAGTGTAAATACACACTTAAGTCCACAACAAAGTGGGAACTTCTCAGTCAGATTGGAATTTGCCAACCCTATAGACGCGCCTATTAGTGTACTAGTATACCTCGAATCACAAGATCTAATAGAGCTCGACCGCTTCAGTAACGTAGCCACATCCTTTTAAAATGGACGTGAATACAATCCAGAGAGTAATGAAAAGTGACCGAGTCACACGCTCCAAATTTATCGGTGTTTGCGAAGAATGAAACATTGAAATTGCCCACTACGAGATATATTTGTTGTCTTATTATCAATACGGACAGTGTGGGGGCGAGGGGATTCATTGGTTTGCAATCTACTTTAAAATTAGGGAAAAGATTTACTATTTTGATTCACTCGGCACTCAGCCCTGGTGTGACCCTGTTGTTTTACAATTTATTGAACAGCTGCATGTCCCTGAAATTGCCTGGAATCCTTACCGTTTTCAAGGATATTTTAGTAATACTTGCGGCATGTACTGTCTTTCATTTCTCCTGTACACATCACTTGGGAAAGGATTTATAAATTTTTTAAAATTATTCGATTTGTGCCACACTGAGATGAATGATGAATCAGTATGCAAACAGATAAAAAGGTTCCCATTTGTGCGCACTCGCTGCATTTTGTAACGTTGTACGTGTGTATATATAATTGTAACTATATTGTGTAAAATGTCTCCATTAATCTTAGTCTTATTTAAAGGACGCTAGTTCTGTAAGCTGAATTGTAATAAAACATGATTTCTACTATTTAATAAATTGAATGAAAATACAGTGTTTTGTTTTTAACCACAAAAAAAAATTTACATTAGTTCCTCGATGGCATTCGTTGGTCCGGATGTGAACTGTTACCTCGACCTCCACATTCAGGCCACTGGGTTGGTTGCGCGGTGAAACCTCCAAATCGCCCTCGATTATTTGTCTTTCTTCAAAGCTGTTGCGAAAAGTAGCTATAACTCGATCAAGTTCGGCATCGGTCCTTTAAAGAGAAATTAACATCATTAGTTCGGACTGAAAGTTTTTTAATTAAAATCCATTTTTTCATAAATCGAATTGTATTCAGAAAGTCTAGCTCAGTCCTAATGCAAACTAGTTATAATTGAGGATACCCGCTATGAAACGTTTACAATAAAATGTGAGTAGAAATGTATTATTACAACCACACTATATATATATTATATATATATATATAGATATATATATATATATATATATATATATGTTAACTCCAGGGAATGGACTGGGTTGGTTCGGAGTCGAAGGGGGTTCTGGTTAGGAGGCAGCAACGAATATTTCTCGCGATAGTTTTTATCTATAACATCATAATTTTTTTCTCTCGCTACAGGTTCGACAGAATGTTAACCCCCTTTCTATAATACTCTGTTACTTTCTCTGAAGGTTCGCCGATTTTCTTTTTATAACTTATCGACTTTATTGACTGAGTTCTCTCGGACGAGAGCATGGCTCGAAGGTAAAGATAAAAAAAACTTTCTTTCACTGTAATTTACTTCTAAAAATGTACAGGTGGTGCTCTGAATTTACAGGGGTAGAGGTTCGACCTCTTTCGACCATAGCTCAGGCCGGAATCTAAAAAATTAATGAGGCAAGGGGCCTCTGCCCCCTCCTCTGGGAGTGAAGTGTAAGAAGAAGAAGTCGTAATCAAAGTAATATTATTTTACAATTACATGCTTTATATGTAATCTAAATTTTGGGGAGTGCAGTTTGAAGGTTAAGTTTCCCTTTTAAACATGTGATCAGAATTTTGAAGATTCCAAATAAAAAATTTTAAAAATAATAAAAAATAATCGTATTTCCGCCGAGTATACATTTTTAAAGGGCGACGTAATTACATCGAGTACAATCTAAGTAGATCACTGAGTACACTGTAATTTTGGTCTACAACAACTATGATTACGGATTTATTTACATTCATTTATTATCGTCAATTACAGTTTCATTAAAGTACATTAATTACATTATATTAAAGTGTTACAGTTAATTACAATTAAAGAGTTAACTATAGCTTTGTTTTGTTTTTGCAGTGTTTCATATTTATAGACAATTAAGATGTTAGGAATATAACACAAAGTACATGGGCACATACGGTATATATATATATATATATATATATATATATATATATATATATATATATATATAACACGCATAATAATGTTCTATAAATTCGAATCAGAGCGAGAGGAGGTTTTTATCTTTCAAGCGTTCACTTTTGCTGTGGTTAGCGAAATTTGATCACTTGCATAAGGCATTTCCGAGTTTATTGCGAGAGGCGAAATAATTAAAAAAAAATAAAAAAATAATACATGAGAACGTATTTACACGACTTTCAACGAACAGGTACGGATGCATAAAGTTTTGTACATATTTCATAGACTGACACGAGTAAAAATGAATATTTAATAAAATTGATATAGGATACTGGTCAAGATAAGATATGAACGTATGGATGAATATCGTCGAATAATAGTTATATTGCATCACACCAGATAGGTCACAACATATAAATAATGACTTATAGAGAATGAAGTTTTTATTATTATTATTAAAGAATTTACCATACACTGAATATGAAAGATATCTACATACTAAATACGTGATTCAGTATTCAAGGTATGGAAAATGTGAATGGAATTAAGTTACTTTATGACGTCATAGTTATTCAAATTATATCATACGTACAGTGTAAGTCATTATTTGGAGGATATAAAAGAAACGAATTAGAGACAAAGAGTCTGGACCAGACAACATATCTAACAAACACCTTAAACACTTGGGACCACAGGGAATACTAGCTCTCACAAATATCAGCACATACTCAAACCAACACTATATTATTCCTGACATATGGAAACAAAGTAAAATTATTACACAACTCAAATCAAACAAAAATCAAACAGAACCAGCTTCCTATAGACCCATTACTTTACGTACTATGCCCACCTTCCAAAGTAACAGAAAGACTAATCTTACAAATCACGAACCCACACATAGCACTATCGCCTACTCAACATGGATTCAGACCTCACCACTCAACCACGACATTATTCACTAACCTCAAACAGCACATCATGGATGGCATCAACTCCAGACGACCAGCTCAACGTACACTATTAGCAACAATAGACATTAGTAAATCATTTGATGCTATCACACGTTTCCCTCTCATAAATAATACACAATAACACCAAAAGGTGGCTGAGCAACTATCTTTCAGGAAGATACTCACATGTCACATTTAATGGCAAGTCATCCGAACGGGGTCCCTCAAGGCTCTGTTCTCTCACCAACACTGTTCAACTTATACATCCATGACATTCCAACACCCAGATATAACAAGCTTACCTTATCATCATATGCAGATGACATCACTCTAACATCCACCCACAACAATACTGACACCGTTACAAATAACCTACAAACATACATAAACAGTATACAAGACTGGCTCACACACAATAGACTGAAAGTAGCGCCCACAAAATCAACCATCACCTTGCTTACAAGCAACACAAAAGAACACCCGATAACTCCACAGCTTACACTAAACAACACCAACATTTCACACACTCACAGGACCAAAATACTTGGGGTCACATAAAGGTTTCCAAAAAACCTTAGCCCCCCCATTTTCAGCTTACATGTTTATTTATATCGAAATAGTTTTTAGTGATTATAAAAATATATAAAACTATTTATTTCAGGTATTAAAATTACTCTAGCTGATACTGATAATATAATGGCTTCTCAATTAATTGGTGATTCGGAGAGGCAACGTGTGATAGATCGCATACGAGCAATAACATTTCGGGAAGCTCGTGATGCTGGAGCCACCTTTATAACACGTTCATGGGTTGCCAAAAAGTTGCGAAGAAGTGAGGACTTCGTCAAAAGAAGTTGGAATAAAACTAGATGAATGTGAAATGGATACAACCAAATCTGGGCGCCCAAATTTGCCACTCTCTCAGGAAACAAAGGACATCATTGAAAGCGGTACGCGTAAGCGGAAAAACAGCTGTGCTAAACTTTCTAGAGAGATCGAAGTGTTCAGAGGAAAGATCAGTAGTGGTGAGATCATTCGACTCTACCGTCATAGGCAAGGTTTAAAGCCTTGGCATGAACCTCCAAAGCCAAGAAAAACTCAACTTTACATCGATGACAGAATGTGGTTTGCCCATTATCTTGAAGATTGGGATGTGGATGATTTCATGCATTTAGCTGTCTCCGATGAATTTTTTGTTTACGTAACACGTCGGCCTAACTACCAAAATGATCGAGTGTGGGCCACAACACCAGATGAAATCGATGACAATGAACATTATCGCGAATTATTAAAAAGTCCAGACTGTGTTGGTGTGTTTATTTTGTTCACTGCAAAGCTCATGTGGGTGCTGAAACCAAATGGTCAGAGTTGGGATGGACAGTATTTTCGTGATATTATTCTATCCCAGCATGTCATTCCTTTTCTAAGAAACCCAAACAACGTTATGGATGTCGATCAGGTCACACTTCTGCAAGATAAGGCCCCCTGCTTTAAAGCATTAGCCACTCAACAGTTGTTGCGGAACCATGAGATCGATTTCTTTGGAAATGAAGAATGGCCAGGAAATTCTCCTGACCTGAACGTCTGTGAACACATTGGATCAGTTATAAAGGACAATGTTGAATGTCACTTGTTTCAAGAACCTGCAGCAAATCGATTTTCGAAGGATACAATGACGCAACACATTGAAACTGTTTTAGCAAATTTACGTAACGATCAAGATCTATTCACGTCACTTTTGGCAAGCTGCCCAAAGCGAATTCAGGCTGTCTTGGAAGCCAATGGCGGGAACACCAAGTTTTAATTGTTTCTCATTAAATGCAAAATTAAATTCTCTTTTGTAAGGTATGTTTAGTTTTACTGTACCTCTAATGGTTTATGCCATGGGCGGGGGGCTAAGGTTTATTGGAGCCCCGTACAACACATCATTATCTTTTGCAAATCACTTTCAGAATATTAAAAAATAATTTACGTCAAGACTTAACACGCTTAGGGTACTAACAGGCACAAACTTTGGACACGAGCAGGAAACAACATCACTCGTATACAAACAATATATTCGCTCAGTTATGGACTATGCTAGCCCATGCTGGGCACCCATTATCTCAAACACACACATAAACACCTTACAGACAAAACAAAACAGCGCACTTCTTATCATTACATGATGCATCAAACAACACCAATAGAACAACTGCACACAGAAACAAAAATACTGAAAGTTAGGGAACATTTAGACATGAGGGGAACACAATTCATGGCAGCAGCGACAACTAACCCACAACACCCTTGCCACTACATGTACAATCAAGCACCGACATCTCGCACCAATATGGTAACACCAGAGAGACATTATAACCAAATACTCCATTCCATACCACGCCCCACAGACATCACACAGTACAGAAAACACATACACACACACACCTAACCCACAAAGCACTGACAAGACTCGGTCCGAATGCGGTCCTAGGTGCGAAGCCGCTACCCATTAACAGGTCAGAGATCAGCATGAGCAGATCGGATCAAGTTAACTTAGCACGATTCCGATGTGGACATCACCCCAACTTACAAACATATAAACACAGACTAGACAACTCCAAAGACGACACCTGCCACCTGTGCCAAAACACACCACAAACAATTGCACACATTATGACAGACTGTACCACTCTAGCACAACAACAAACACAACACAACATCACTAGTGCGCTGAACCTCTGGTCCACTCCAGAGAGGGAGAGCATCATGAGTTTTTTATGATTGCACGTCGGGCTAGCATCATGAAAAAGAAAAACTAAGGTATTTGTCATTTACCATTACTTATTCGGACTATAGTGGATTTAATTATCCCAGAAGAGTTCCTTGTTCCATGCACTGTCTGTGTGTATCATAAAGAACTCAGGGGACCATTCTGAGTTCATTCCCATCTTGAAACGGACATGGTATGTGCCTTGAAAAGTGGACGCTCAATTCTTGCCAGTTGAGGTTTAAGTTTTGTTTTTTGGCTAAAAATATAATAGTTACCCCTTTTTCTTTGATGTATTCAATCTGACGTGAAGGCAGCGAGTCTTTTCCTTATATTGAGGTCCAAATGTAGCAGGGCTAGGCTGCTTTAAACCCTAGATCCATGTCCCAAAGCTGGATCCTGTCTGCTTTGCAGATAGCTGGTGAGGAAAGCTATATTTACGGGACCTCTTTGCGAGTGACCCGTTGCCCACGTCGGGCTAGCGTCGTGAAAAAGAAAAACTATGGTATTTTTTATTTACCATTACTTATTCGGACTATAGAGGATTTAATTATCCCAGAAGAGTTCCTTGTTCCATACACTGTCTGTGTGTATCATAAAAAACTCAGGGGACCATTCTGAGTTCATTCCCATATAATATATATATTTTGTGTATATATATATATATATATATAAATATATATATATTGTGTGTGTATATATATATATATATAATATATATATATATATATATATATATATATATATTGTGTATATATATATATATATATATATATATATATATTGTATATATATATATGTATATATACAGGGTGTTTGAAACTTTCTGTACAAATTGTAATGGGGGATAGGCAACACCAAGACAAACCCTTTTCGTCTATAAGTGTATGTCCGCTGACGTCACCATTCGGCGCGAGAGGGCGCCGCTGCAATTGGCTAAAAGGTGAAGTGGGCTACACTCGCGCTTGCCGCGGGCATTCTTAAATCGGACGTAGTACGCGTAACATGGAGCGCTTCACGACTGCTGAGATGGCTGACATGCATATGGTGTATGGGGCTGCCAATGGAAACGGAAGAGCTGCTGTGAGGTTGTACCGACAGCGCTTCCCAAACAGACGTGTGCCAAACCACCAAACGTTTGCGCATTTGCATCGGCGACTGCGAGAAACTGGAACATTCCATGCAAACATGCATGACACTGGTCGGGAGAGAAACGTGCGCACTCCTGACATGGAAGAAGAAATCCTACGGCGATTTGAGGACAATCCAAGCGTAAGCACGCGAGGTGTTGCACGTATCCTCGGTGTGAACCACGACCTGGTCTGGAGAGTGTTGCACGAGCAGCAGTTACATCCGTTTCATCGTCAGAGAGTCCAGGCATTACAACCTCGGGATTACCCTCTTCGTGTGGAATTCGCACGCTGGTTTCTGCAGCAAACAGCGGTGCAGCCTAATTTTCCGGCTTATGTGCTGTTCTCAGATGAGGCCTGTTTCACACGTGAGGGTGTGTTTAACATGCACAATTCTCACGTGTGGGCGCACGCAAATCCACATGCTACACGGGTGCCTGCTCATCAAGAACGGTTCTGACGATGAAACGGATGTAACTGCTGCTCGTGCAACACTCTCCAGACCAGGTCGTGGTTCACACCGAGGATACGTGCAACACCTCGCGTGCTTGCGCTTGGATTGTCCTCAAATCGCCGTAGGATTTCTTCTTCCATGTCAGGAGTGCGCACGTTTCTCTCCCGACCAGTGTCATGCATGTTTGCATGGAATGTTCCAGTTTCTCGCAGTCGCCGATGCAAATGCGCAAACGTTTGGTGGTTTGGCACACGTCTGTTTGGGAAGCGCTGTCGGTACAACCTCACAGCAGCTCTTCCGTTTCCATTGGCAGCCCCATACACCATATGCATGTCAGCCATCTCAGCAGTCGTGAAGCGCTCCATGTTACGCGTACTACGTCCGATTTAAGAATGCCCGCGGCAAGCGCGAGTGTAGCCCACTTCACCTTTTAGCCAATTGCAGCGGCGCCCTCTCGCGCCGAATGGTGACGTCAGCGGACATACACTTATAGACGAAAAGGGTTTGTCTTGGTGTTGCCTATCCCCCATTACAATTTGTACAGAAAGTTTTCAAACACCCTGTATATATATATATATATATATATTGTATATATATATATATATATATATATATATTGTATATATATATATATTATATATAATATATATATATATATATATATATATATATGGTATATATGTATATATATATATATATATATATATGATACACACAGACAGTGCATGGAACAACGAACTCTTCTGGGATAATTAAATCCACTATAGTCCGAATAAGTAATGGTAAATGACAATGCATCAAAGAAAAAGTGGGTAACTATTATATTTTTAGCCAAAAACCAAAACTTAAACCTCAACTGGCAGAATTGAGCGTCCACTTTTCAAGGCACATAACATGTCCGTTTGAAGATGGACATGTTGTGCCTTGAAAAGTGGACGCTCAATTCTGCCAGTTGAGGTTTAAGTCTTGGTTTTTGGCTAAAAATATAATAGTTACCCCCTTTTCTTTGATGCATTCAATCTGACGTGAAGGCAGCGATTCTTTTGCTTATATTGAGGTTCTAAATGTAGCAGGGCTAGGTGCTCTAAACCCTAGATCCATGTCCCAAAGCTGGATCCTGTCTGCTTTGCAGATAGCTGGTGAGGGAAGCTATATTTATTGGACCTCTTTGCGAGTGACCCGTTGCCCACGTCGGGCTAGCATCATGAAAAAGAAAAACTATGGTATTTGTCATTTACCATTACTTATTCGGACTATAGTGGATTTAATTATCCCAGAAGAGTTCCTTGTTCCATGCACTGTCTGTGTGTATCATAAAAAACTCAGGGAACCATTCTGAGTTCATTCCCATATATATATATATATATATATATATATACAGTATATATATATATTATATATATATAATATATATATATATATGTATATATTGTATATACTATATATATATATATATATTGTATATATATATGTAAAAAGTGAACAATGAACAATTCCTACACCATCATTATATGAATTCATTGTCCGTTTTTACATAAGAAACCAAAAATCACATAAGCGAGTTTTGGATAGAATTTCGATTTCTAATAATGACTTATACACTATGACGTCACAAAATAACTTTATTCTCTTTACGTTTCCCACTCTGTGTCTCTAATTCGTTCTTGTAAATCTTCCTAACAATGATTTGTACTATACGTAAAAATTCAATAACTATGACGTCACATTTTCCCGTCATTTATTTCCCTAAGGACTAAACACTCTATAGAAGTCATTATTTATATGTTATGTAGTATAAATATTATTATTCAACCATACTCATTCTTACATTCATATCTTATCTTGACCATTATCCAATATAAATTTTATTAAATATTCATTTTTACTCGTGTCAACGCGAAACTTCATGCCTTCGTTCGAAAACGCAAAAATACGTTCTCGTATTATTTTTTTCATTTTTATTTTTAATTATATTGACCTCCCGAGATGAACTCAAAAATGCTGAGGTTACGTGATCGAAATTCCGCTCATCACAGCAGAATTCGAACGCTCAAAGTTAAAAAGTCTCCTTTCCCTCTGATTCGAATTTATAACATTATCATGCGTTATGTTATATTATGTGTGTTATGTGCCCATGTACTTTGTATTATATTTCTAACATCTTAATTGTCTATTAATATGAAACACTGTAAAAACGAAAAGTTATAGTAACTGTTTAATTGTAATTAACTGTAATACTTGATTTAATATAATGTAATGTACTTCAATGAAACTGTAATTGAATGTAATGATTTAATTTATCCTGTAAGAATATACTTTAAAATGGAAGTGTAATTAAACAACAAGTGAATGTGAATTAATTGGTAATTGTAATCGTAATTGTAATGAACCAAAATTAATACGTACTCAGTCGTGTACTCAATTTGTACTCATGTGCACTATTACGAAATGATATCGCCGTCAAAAATGTAAAACTCGGCAAAAATATACGATTAGTTTTATTTATATATTTTTTATTGTTTTTAGTTGAAATCTTTCGAAAAACATCTGATGTGTTTAAAAAAAGGGGGGAAACTTAACCTTCGATTGTCTCCCCCAAACATTTAGGCTATATTATACTGTACTTGTAAAATTACTTCACTTCATCATTGTACTTCAGATTACCACTTCGTTTAAGACTTCATCAGAGAACTTCATTCGAGACTCTTCTTTGGACTGCAGCCTCGCTGCGGGGGAGGGGGCAGAGCCCCCTTGCCCCTTAACCAAGAAGGCCTCGTCTATACGAGACACCCCAGACCCTTGCCAGGATAAGAAGAAGAAGATTACTTTAAGAAGAAGATTACTTTAAGAAGATTATTTTAAGAAGAGGATTCTAACAGCTTGCGACCCTATAGCCAGGATAAACAAAAATTGGCGACCCTACTATCAAGATGATTTTCAGAAGAATAGTTTTAAGACGAATGATTTTAACCAGAATCATTTTAAGAAGAATGAATTTTAGAAGAAATAATTCAAGAAGAAAAATTATTTTAAGAAAAAGAATTATTTTAAGAAGAATTATTATTTTAAGAAGAAGAATTATTTTAAGAAGAATTTTTTTAAGAAGAATTATTTTTAGAAGAAGAATATTTTAAAGAAGAATATTTCAAGAAGAATATTTTAAGAAGATTATTTTAAGAAGAGGATTCTAACAAGCTGGAGACCCTTTACCAGGATCTAACAGATTTTAAGAAGATGTTTAACCAGAAGATTTTAACCAGAAGATGTTTAACAAGAAGATGTTTAACCAGAAGATGTTTAACAAGAAGATGTTTAACAAGAAGATGTTTAACAAGAAGATGTTTAACAAGTGGCCACTCTTTGGCGAAGAATAGAAATTACCCTGCATCAGGATAAAACCAGTCGACCGGCGTGTCACGACTTCTAGTTCGTAACATCCACCCTTGAACCGGTGCGTCACGACTCCAAGTTCTTCACGCCTAGTTTTCATCCAAGAAGAAGTAGCCAACAAGACGTCTTCAGGACACGTCTCAAGGATTTCGCCCGTAGAAATGTTGTTAAGTACATTTTGTTTTCTTAAGTAATTTATAAACATTTGAAAAAGTCACTATTATTAACAGTTAATAATGAATATTAAGTCAGAATTTACAAGAAACACAGTGAACATTTCAGACACCAGTGATACATTTTTTTTTAGTGAAACAGTAATTTTCACAAAAAAGTTAAAAGTCACAAAAGTTAATTGTAACAGAGAGTTAATTGTAACAGAGTTAATTGTAACAGAGTTAATTGTAACAGAGTTAATTGTAACAGAGTTAATTGTAACAGAGTTAATTTCAAGAGAGTTATTTTCAGAGTTATTTTCACTGTTATATTCAGTATAGAATAATTTTATTTTATGTACCAAACATAATAATACCAGAGTGAAATGTTGTTTACATTTTTTTTTTTTTTTTTGCAATTTTTTTTTCAATTACTGAATTGAATTGACTTGCAAATTAAGAGAGAGAGAGTTTACAGAGAGTTTTGAGAGAGTTCAAGGCAGAGTTATATTCGAAGTGAGAGTTATATTCGAAGTCAGAGTTATATTCGAAGTCAGAGTTTTATTTGAAGTCAGAGAGTTTTATTTGAAGTCAGTTTTCAAGTCAGAAGGTTGCACCAAGAGGGTCAACCAAACCCCAGAGGTTAATCGTCTCCACTTGATAAAGATCAAGTGCAGTCATTTTCCATTTTTAGTTAATTTCAAGTTAGTTTCAGAATACTTGATAAGAGGTCAAGTCAGAAGGTTGCGCCAAGATGGACAACCACCCCAGAGATTTTTATAGAAATACTTGATAGAGCTCAAGTCAGAGTTTTACTTGAAGTCAGAGAGATTTATTCCAAGTCAGAGAGTTATATTCGAAGTCAGAGAGTTATATTCGAAGTCAGAGAGTTATATTCGAAGTCAGAGAGTTTTATTCGAAGTCAGAGTTTTATTTGAAGTCACAGAGTTTTATTTGAAGTTAGAGAGTTCAAGTCAAAGTTAGTTTTTAAGTCGAAGTTAGTTTTCAAGTCGAAGTTTTCAATGCAGTCAATTGAATTCAACCTTTTTTTTGTTGTTCAAGAGAATTTAATTAAACCTTTTTTTTGTTGTAAAAGAGAATTAAATTCAACCTGAATTGACCGATTTGCGTCTTTGGTTTAACCTTTTTTCTTTGTTTGTAAGACGGAAATTCACTGATTTGTCTTTCCCTTTTCATGCATTGTTATGTATATAAATATATAGTTATGTAATTCATTAATTGTAACAAAACCGTTTTTACAAAAGTTTTTAACGAGTTTTATAATTATTTTGATTATATGATGACAGAAATAGCGTAACAATTAATCGATCATGTACCTAATTTATCCTGCTCTGTACGATCGGGAAATTTACCCGTATGACCGCACATACCCTAAATTTCAGTAATTTAATTTTTAATAAAACTTCTACGCAATAAAACAGATGTATTTGTCTATATGCAAACAAGTTTTCAGACTAAAATATCAAATAATTCAAAATTCTATCAACATTCAACGAAAGAGTATGATTTTTCTACTTAACAGGCAAAAATTATTAAAACCTTTTTAATATTTTTTTATTATATAAAAATAATTTTTAATGTAAAATTCAATTGAAATTATTAAAAGAAAAGATTGTTTGAAATGCTTCCCTTTCATTTCAATAACTTTTTTATTCTTGGTCGAAACTCATCTATGGCTCGATTTACTTTTATTTTTTTAGAATATTATAAAATTGTATTTAGCTCGTTGAAATGCATAATTGTTTCATATTTTTAATTTGTATTTTTATTTTTCTTTTGTTCAATTAATCGTGAGTAACTGTCCTTAAATTGTTATTGTACCATTTGTAAGGTATCAAACGAAAATTATAGTCAAATTGACATACTACTACAGAATATGGTTATGAATTTTAGTAGTCGAATTTAATCTGTGTCTCGAAATTATAAAATACACACTTTGTACCCAATAAACATAAATACACATTTGACCACAGGTCTATACATCATCCACTACGTAATTCGATTTGTACCTACAACAGTCAATAAAAATGTATGCACACTATATATACTATATATACAAACCTCATGCTAAAATCATTGGATATCACAATAAACTATTTCATTGCGCGTAATTTAATCTTAATCATTTTTGCTTACTATATATAAATTTTTGCTCATGCATTTATACAGTTAATTTAACAATCCTCTCAGCTAATCTGTCTCTCGAACTTAGAAAATACACACTTTGTACCCAATAAACATAAATACACACTAGACCAGGTCTATAATCATCATCCATACGTAATTCTATTTTACCTACACTAGTCAATAAAAATTAGTTTATAGATTGTACGATTTATATTTTTCCCTTTTACCTATTCATTATGAATGTAATTTTCCCCACAGAAAAAAATAAAATAAAATAAAATTTTGCTAAAAAAATTTACAATATCATTCTTTGTCTAGCTTAATTGTTTATTAATCTTTGATTTTTTATATTTTGTAAGCAAGTGTCATTTTAAAAATTTGGATACTCTGCATTGTACTCGACCACGCGAAATCGTTCTGTATAAAATTTGTATTGTAACTAATGGTACCCTGTTAGGATGTTATTTTCTCATTGTATTGTATTAATGGTACCCTATTAAATTATTGTATAAATATCATTTTTAAAAGGGGAGAGTAATGTAAAAAGTGAACAATGAACAATTCCTACACCATCATTATATGAATTCATTGTCCATTTTTACATAAGAAACCAAAAATCACATAAGCTAAGCGAGTTTTGGATAGAATTTCTATTTCTAATAATGACTTATACACAATGACGTCACAAAATAACTTTATTCTCTTTACGTTTCCCACTCTGTGTCTCTAATTCGTTCTTGTAAATCTTCCTAACAATGATTTGTACTATACGTAAAAATTCAATAACTATGACGTCACATTTTCCCGTCATTTATTTCCCTAAGGACTAAACACTCTATAGAAGTCATTATTTATATGTTATGTAGTATAAATATAATTATTATTCAACCATACTCATTCTTACATTCATTCTTATCTTGACCATTATCCAATATAAATTTTATTAAATATTCATTTTTACTCGTGTCAACGCGAAACTTCATGCCTTCGTTCGAAAACGCAAAAATACGTTCTCGTATTATTTTTTCATTTTTATTTTAATTATATTGACCTCCCGAGATGAACTAAAAAATGCTGAGGTTAAGTGATCGAAATTCCGCTCATCACAGCAGAATTCGAACGCTCAAAGTTAAAAAGTCTCCTTTCCCTCTGATTCGAATTTATAACATTATCATGCGTTATGTTATATTATGTGTGTTATGTGCCCATGTACTTGTATTATATTTCTAACATCTTAATTGTCTATTAATATGAAACACTGTAAAAACGAAAAGTTATAGTAACTGTTTAATTGTAATTAACTGTAATACTTGATTTAATATAATGTAATGTACTTCAATGAAACTGTAATTGAATGTAATGATTTAATTTATCATGTAAGAATGTACTTTAAAATGGAAGTGTAATTAAACAACAAGTGAATGTGAATTAATTGGTAATTGTAATCGTAATTGTAATGAACCAAAATTAATACGTACTCAGTCGTGTACTCAATTTGTACTCATGTGCACTATTACGAAATGATATCGCCGTCAAAAATGTAAAACTCGGCAAAAATATACGATTAGTTTTATTTATATTTTTTTATTGTTTTTAGTTGAAATCTTTCAAAAAACATCTGATGTGTTTAAAAAAAGGGGGGAAACTTAACTTTCGATTGTCTCCCCCAAACATTTAGGCTATATTATACTGTACTTGTAAAATTACTTCACTTCATCATTGTACTTCAGATTAGCACTTCATCAAGCCACTTCATTTAAGGCTCTTCTCCATTAGACTTCATATTAGCACCTCATTAGGAGGGGGCAGAGGCCCCTTGCCTCCTTAATATTTTTAGATTCCGGCCTGAGCCATGGTCGAAAGAGGTCGAACCTCTACCCTTGTAAATTCAGAGCAATACCTGTAATTTTTAAGAAGTAAACCACAGTAAAAGAAGTTTTTATCTTTTTCCTTCGATCCGTGCTCTCTTCAGGAACTCAGTCAAGTCGACAAGTTATAAAAGAAAAGTCGATAATTTTTAGTGTAAAAGAAAGGAGCAGAGAATTATTGAAAGAAAAGAATTAACAGAGTGTCGACCCCATAAAGCGAGAGAAAAGAATTATAGAAAAGTATAAAGAAGAAACATCCGTTGCTTGCCTCCTAACCAGAACCCCCCGTCGAATCCGAACCGACTCAGGGCCATAAAGGGGGTTAACATATATATATATATATATATATATATATATATATATATATATATATTGTATATATATATATATATATTGTATATATATATATGTATATATATTATATATATATATAGTGTATATCTATATATATATATATATATATATATATATATATATATATATATATATATATATATATTGTGGTATATATATATATATATATATATATATATATATATATATATACAGGGTGTTTGAAAACGTTCTGTACAAATTGTAATGGGGGATAGGCAATACCAAGACAAACCCATTTCGTCTATAAGTGTATGTCCGCTGACGTCACCATTCGGCGCGAGAGGCCGCCGCTGCAATTGGCTAAAAGGTGAAGTGGGCTAGACTCGTGCTTGCCGCGGGCATTCTTAAATCGGACGTAGTACGCGTAACATGGAGCGCTTCACGACTTCTGAGATGGCTGACATGCATATGGTGTATGGGGCTGCCAATGGAAACGGAAGAGCTGCTGTGAGGTTGTACCGAGAGCGCTTCCCAAACAAACGTGTGCCAAACCACCAAACGTTTGCGCATTTGCATCGGCGACTGCGAGAAACTGGAACATTCCATGCAAACATGCATGACACTGGTCGGGAGAGAAACGTGCGCACTCCTGACATGGAAGAAGAAATCCTACGGCGATTGAGGACAATCCAAGCGCAAGCACGCGAGGTGTTGCACGTATCCTCGGTGTGAACCACGACCTGGTCTGGAGAGTGTTGCACGAGCAGCAGTTACATCCGTTTCATCGTCAGAGAGTCCAGGCATTACAACCTCGGGATTACCCTCTTCGTGTGGAATTCGCACGCTGGTTTCTGCAGCAGACAGCGGTGCAGCCTAATTTTCCAGCTTATGTGCTGTTCTCAGATGAGGCCTGTTTCACACGTGAGGGTGTGTTTAACACGCACAATTCTCACGTGTGAGCGCACGCAAATCCACATGCTACACGGGTGCATGCTCATCAAGAACGGTTCGCCGTCAATGTTTGGGCGGGTATCGTCCATGGCAAGTTGATTGGGCCGTACCTGCTGCCTGCCCGACTCGACGGGCGGGTTTATCGGTATATTTCTTGAAGAAACGTTGCCGGAACTGCTGGAAGATGTTCCCGTGGCTATTCGTAGACGAATGTGGTTTCAACAGGACTGGGCCCCAGCACACTCCAGCAACGATGTGCGGGATTATCTGAACGCCACTTTTGGGGACCGATGGATAGGCCGGGGTGGGCCCGTAGCCTGGCCACCGAGATCGCCCGATTTAACATGCCTCGATTTCTTCCTGTGGGGACACATGAAGAACCTCGTCTACGAGACTCCCATTTACTCAGAAGAAGACCTCGTAGCAAGAATCGCTGTCGCCGCTGGAACTGTTCCCGAAATGCCGGGAATCTTTCGACGTGTACGTCGGTCAATGCTTCGACGCTGTCGGGCATGCATTGATGCTACCGGTCGCAACTTTCAGCACCTTCTTTAAATAAACATACCTTCTTTAAATAAACATGTTACGCGTACTACGTCCGACTTAAGAATGCCCGCGGCCAGCGCGAGTCTAGCCCACTTCACCTTTTAGCTAATTGCAGCGGCGCCCTCTCGCGCCGAATGGTGACGTCAGCGGACATACACTTATAAACGAAAAGGGTTTGTCTTGGTGTTGCCCATCCCCCATTACAATTTGTACAGAAAGTTTTCAAACACCCTGTATATATATATATATATATATATATATATATGTAGCGAGTGGCGTTCCTCAGGGTTCTGTATTGGGCCCCTTGCTTTTTCTTATATATATTAACGATTTAGATGTCGGCCTAGTCGGTACAGTTTCAAAGTTTGCGGATGACACGAAGCTGGGTGGTAGGGCGATTAATGACGAAGATAGAGGTAAAATTCAGGAAGATCTGAATAAAATCGTTGATTGGTCAGTCACATGGCAAATGAGATTTAACGTGGATAAGTGCAAAATTTTGCATATAGGTTCGCGTAACGGTAATTTTGCGTATAGTATGTCAGGGAAAGATTTAACAAGCGTAGAGC